>JBAMCG010000037.1:14850000-15135836 GCA_037075325.1 Drosophila mayaguana | reverse complement strand
TTATTATACGATATTAAAGATATATCGTGTCTCCCGCAAGAAGAATCATTGAAGTCCTATGTTGAAGAATAGGAGCATAAACATTTAATTGTTGATTCCCTTATTTTTTTCTTTTTTAGGTTAGTAATCATGTGTAATTGTCTTTTAATTGTAATAAAAAATCCCTTATTTTAGACGAATCAAATTGTTTTGTTGCTCCCAGGGGGGGGGTCCCACCAAATCATTATAAATCAACAATTATTACGTTTATGGACGAATAATAAAAAAAAAAAGAAAAAAAAATAAAAATAAAAAAAAATAAAAAAAAAATGGCAAAGCTACAATTTGGATTTGAATTGGTTGCTGATGAAGACCAAAAATCAAACTGGAAGATGGAAAAAAATACAGCATTCCACAAAATTACCAATCATGCAGAGCACACCCTGAACTTATGAAACTACCGGAATTCAGGAATGTCGCAATATCACTGTGTGTGGATGAAACTAAGTGACGAGACTCTAAGGCTATACAGGGATGAAAGTGGTAATATGTTATTCAATAACTATTTGCTACAAGACATTTCTGGTATGGAAGAAAACAAAGCAAGCACGTCGGCAAATCCAGTAGATACAACTTTAATTAAACTTCTTGAAAAATTGTGTGAAAGAGAAATCGAACCTACAAAAGATTTTAAAAGTACGTCTTTGAATAGAGTACGTGACCAATTTGTGCTGGATAGATTCGAAGGAAGGAAAATGAATTCAACCCAATGGTTACAGACATATGAAAGTGAGTGTAAAAGGTTAGGTATTAGCAAAGATGTGGAAAAAATTGAAGCTTTAAGACTATTCTTAGACGAGGCAGCAGCGGAGTGGTTTAACTCTATGTTAATTAAACATACATTGAACTCCGAATGGGTAACTTGGAAAGAAAGTCTTTTACAAACTTTTGCAGATAAAGGCTGGTCTTCTATCACCTATGCGTTGAATTACAAATTTATCTCTGGCTCACTAGTGGATTACGCTTTAAAAAAAGAACGGTTATTACTTGAGACCGATAAAAATATGAATAATACAACTTTAGTTAACCTAATTGCCCATGGATTACCAAGGTTTATTAGAAACAAAATTGACAGACAAGATGTCAGAGTTCCAGTTGATTTATTTGGTGAACTAAGAAAATATGAAGACACAGTCGATACAAAATATGTGAAAATAAATGATAACAAATCAAAATCATTTAAGACAGAAGTGAAATCCAAATTTAAACAGCCTTGCACGATTTGTGAAAGCAAAGGGAATAAAAATAGATATCACCCTACAGATTTGTGTTGGTTCAATGTCAAGGGAAACAAAAGCTTTGAATCCGATAAAAGAATAAACTCAGTATTGGAAATTGACACTTCAGAAGACCCAAAAAACTAAATATTCCCCCACTAATTGAGGTAAAAGTACTACTAAATGGGAAAACTGAATGTACGGGTATTTATGACCCTGGCTCAAATGTAACACTTATAAATTCTAATTTAGTAAAAATAAAACATTTGAAAAAATATAACCGTAGAAGTACAATAAAAACAATTAGTGGCGGAGGTAAGACTGATGCATTGGTAGCATTGAGAGCAAGAATACTTGATATGGAGGATAGAATCAATCCGTTTGTATACAGCAATAATGATTTCAATTATGATATGATCCTAGGTTTAGATACTATAAAAAGATTTGGATTAACACATGACTAAAATTTAAATATCCATTTACAAAAAGGAGTAAAATCTAATCTAAATAACAAAAATATATTGAAAGATACCAAAATTACTAATAACAATAAGAACAAGAATCAAAATGATAAAGAAGTTAAGATTGAAAATCCTTTTGCTAAGATTCAAGTAAATTTCAATGAAGGCATTAATGTAAATGGTTTCAATATTGGTATTGACCATTTAAATACGGATCAAAGAAATAAAATAAATGCATTGTTAAACGATTATAAACATATTTTTGCCAAAGATAAATATGATGTTGGTAAAGTAAGGAACTACGAAGCGTTCATAGATCTACAAATAGAAAATACTGTTACAAAAGACCTTATAGATGTTCGGTAGAAGACAAAGTTGAAATTGAAAAACAAGTGGCTCAATTATTGAAACATAACCTAATCGAGGAATCCTATAGTCCATTTGCAGCACCAGTCACATTGGCTTATAAAAGAGATGAAGGGAAGAAGAGTAGACTATGTATTGACTTTAGAGATTTAAATAAACTAATAGTACCTCAATCACAACCATTTCCTTTGATTGAAGATTTAATTGCTAAAACCGTTGATTGTAAATTTTTCACAACGCTGGACATAAACTCAGCCTTCTGGTCTATACCATTGAGAATTCAAGATAGGCAACGGACTGCATTTGTAACACAAGAAGGTCATTATCAATGGACATGTCTCCCTTTTGGATTAAAAACATCTCCTGCAATATTTCAAAGAATTTTAGTGAATATAATTAGAAAATACAACTTATCAAATTTTGTCGTAAACTATATAGACGATATTATGATATTCTCAAAGACTTTCAATGAACACATAATTCAACTAAGACAATTGTTAGATGCTATAGTAAAGGAAGGATTCCGGTTGAAACTAACAAAATGCACATTTGCGGCAAGTTCAGTCAGATATTTGGGTCATTTTATCACAGAGAATTCAGTAAATCCTCTAAAAGATAATTTAAAATCTATAATAGACTTTCCCCTACCACAAAATAAGAAAAATATACGACAATTCTTAGGTAAAGTGAATTTTTATGGAAAATACATTCCTAACGTCTCAATTTTGCTCGATCCCCTACACAACTTGCTCAGAAAAGATGTAAGATTCGATTGGTCAACTGAATGTGAGACAGCCTTCCATAAAGCAAAACAATACTTGTGCTCGAAACCAATTCTGGCCATCTACAATCAAAAAGCTCAAACTTTCATATACACAGACTCAAGTATAAAAGGTATTGGAGCGATCTTAAAGCAAACGCAAAAAGATGGTACGCAAAAACCAATAGCTTACTTTTCAAAAAAATTGAATGCTTCACAAAAGAAGAAGAAGGCAATTTTTTTAGAATGTCTGGCCATTAAAGAATGCTTAAAATTCTGGCAACATTGGCTGATTGGAATCGAATTCATTATTTACACAGACCACAAACCATTAGAGCACTTAAACATAAAAAACAGAACAGACGACGAGTTGGGTGAGATGACACACTACCTTTCTCAATATAATTTCAAAATCATATATAATCCCGGCAAGGATAATACCGAAGCTGATTGTCTTAGCAGAAATCCTGTCTACGAATTCTATGAAAATAATGAAGATAAATTGCAAACAGTAAATATTATAAGCATGGAAGATATAAGAAATGATCAAAAGCAAAATTCAGGCTTAAAAGATAACAAACATCTTATTATTGAAAATGATATCTATTACAAACAGAATGGAAAGAATAAGAAAAAAATAGTTTTGAGTGAGGAATATAGTAAAATACTTATACAGAAAATTCATAATGAATTCTGTCACATTGGAGTAAGTCAGATAGAAGCAAAGATGAAACCATTTTATACAGCACCAAACTTATCAGATAATATAAAAATGATCTGCAAAAGATGTGAAATTTGTATAAGAAACAAAACAAGATTAAATAAGAAATTTGGATGGTTGTCGTATTTAGGCCCCGCAGAAAGACCTTTACAAATAATGTCTTTAGATACAATTGGTGGATTTGGTGGACAACGATCGACTAAAAGATATTTGCATTTATTAGTAGACCATTTTACTAGATTCGCATATATATTATGTTCGAAAAACCAACTCGCTTACGACTTCATAAAACTAATAGAAAAAGTACCGAAGGAGAATTCGATTGAAATTTTGCTCGCAGATCAGTATCCAGCCATAAATTCAAAGGAATTCAAAAGCTACCTTAAAGAAAAAAATATCGAATTAATTCTAACCGCAGTAGATGCCCCATTTTCTAACGGCCTAAACGAGAGATTAAACCAAACCTTGGTAAATAAAATAAGATGTATGCTCAACGATGACGGTGGTACAAAAATGGCTTGGTCGAAAATTGCAGAAGAATGTGTAAAAAAATACAATAGGACAGTTCATACTGTAACAGGATTTTCGCCTATCTATCTGATGAACGGAGAGGTTACTGATTTACTACCTCCAGAGCTAAAAAATATAAACAACTATCCTACAAATTTGGAACAAGATCGAGATTTAGCCCTGCTCAGGTCAAAAAAATCACATGAATATAATAAAGCACTGTTTGATAAAAACAGAAAAAAACATGATTTTCAAAAAGGCGATATGGTCTATATCATCAACGGCAATAAACTAAACAGAAGAAAAATGGACGAAATAAGAATAGGCCCTTTTGAAATAGAAGAAAAAATTTCAGATTCGATTTGTAAAATAAACACTGGTCGTGGAAAGAAATGTATATCTCTATACCATATCACAAAGCTCATTCCCGTGGTCGAATAATTCATAAAGTTCTAAGCTTAATTCATATTTCATAGGAAATTAAGCAACTTAGGGGAGGAGATGTAAGCTTTGTGCACATGAATATCGATTGATTGATTGAATAATCGATTGGTACAGACAGCCGATAAACTATCAAATTGGATCAGCTGTCAAAAGAAGAAGAGGATAAGAAATTGAAGTTAACAAAGTGAACTTAAATTAAATTAATTATATATATATATATATATATATATATATATATATATCTTCATGGACGAAGGGAAGGAAGGGAATTATTAATTTAATTTAGGGTCAGTTGCTTGCACCTAAAACTGGCAAGTTGGTACGAGAAGTTGTGGCAGTGTATTTACACATTTCCAGATCTTTATCATATTTTTTAGTTATACTGTTGAAAATTCATTGTTAGTAGTTGGTAAAAAGTTTCAAATTTTCTATTGCGTCTTGCATTTAGTAAATTTTAAGCATTGTGGTCTTAACTGTTTCTGAACATTAATTATGATCATGCTCTGAACGTTTTATGAAGATGGTCTCTACAAGAGGTTTTATTCAAATAAGTTCTCATAATATAGCCCACACTGCAGCTCAATCACCATCGCTGCTAACTGAGTATGCATGCGTATGTCTGTGTGCAAAGAAGAATCGCATAAAGATTGGAATATCAGCTCTTTGTAGGGTTCACTGGTCTCCTAGTCGAGGATAATAGTTTCTACTTAAATAATGTACAAATTAGTTCAAATGCATACTACTTACACAGTTGCAAAACAGCATTTGTAGGCCCGATTCCACTTAATATGTTTGGTAGTTGATTTCTTTTTATGTCTTTTAGCCATTCCTTACTTACAAATTCAAAAAGTTTATTCCAACCAAGGATCCCTCTTCTAAAAGGAAGAGTAAATAATTATTATTTTTTATAATAAAATTTGTGGGATAACGAGATTTTTCGACTAGCTTTAGAAGTTAAGCACAATTGTATTAGCACTGTATGATTAGTTTATTAAAAGTTATTAATTGTTCAGAGGTTTATGTGTCGCAGCAAGCGACTTTAGCTGTCGTTCTACTATGTATGCAAAAACATTAACTTTTCAGAGCTGTTCACACACTGGCATCTTTACTAAACAAGGGTTAATTATGTACTTAATCGATGTGCGCGAGCCAGTTGATCAAAGAAGAGCCGCTGCGTGGGAGAAGGAATGAACGAAAAAGTAAGAGCGTAATTTCTATCACAAATTCCCTTAAATGCTAACATAGTCGGCGAACTGTCGCTCTTAATTAAATCTTAATCTGTGTCCATAGAACATAGTGTTATAGTTGTTACCTCTTCTGAAATCGACACATATAAGTAAGTTACTGGTCACACTGACACTAACTGACAGTAATAGTTGTAATCTTTGTAAATGTGTACAATATTTGTAAACGATTTATCTTTCTACTTGAATATACAGCAAACCAAAGAATGCGTACAGTATTTTTAAGAACACGAACATAATCATGTTGTCTAGTAATGCATAATTTATTTTTTTAGTCTGTAAGGCGGCTTGCCAGCGCACCACCTTACATTTTTGGAGCATGTAGCTAGGTTATTTTTGTAGCGTAGGTTGGTAGAACGTAAGTTAGTATTAGTTTGTTAGTAGCGGATAAATTAGAATAAGTTCGGAGTTTGAAATGACCGCGCGCTTCGTCGGCAATCGGCGATGCAACTCTGCGAGAGCAGAGAGCGGAGAACTGCACTGCCGACGCCGAGGTGAATTGGGCGGCCGCGCGCGCAAGCGGCCCAGGAGATGAGGGGCAGTCGAAGTTAAGAGGCGCCGGGATTAAGACGCACGACAGTCGAAGTTAGAGAGCGTGGGGATCAAGACGCAAGAAGTCAGTGTTAGAGGTCGCGGTAATGAGTACGCGCGAGGAGAAAATGTAGAGTTTCGTCAAATATGTATAAGCAAAGTGTAAATTAATGAAATTGAATAAAGTTTGTGAAGCGAAAAGAAGAAAATGTGAGTTTGATCTAGCTCTTTCTGCTGCCCACTCCCCGCCCTTGTCTCAGAAATTATAAATATCTTGTGAGAAAACCCTGGGCAGACTGAGTCTGCCCCAGCTAAAAAAAACGTAACCTTACAAGTCTAACATTACTTGTCAAACCGTAAATTTAATTTAATAAATAAATAAAAAAAACTTTGAAAGATTAAAAAAATATATATATGAATGAAATTAGGATAAAGTTTCAAATTATTACACAATTGAAACTCACCGATTAATAACTTCACGTAGACATATTCCAGATCCCTGTAGCTGTGCGAGTCCCATTATTAATCCAGTTATCGGACCATGAGATAGTTCAACTCTCCGACCATGATAGTCAAAGCAGATTGGTAAAGGTGGACTGAATATAAACTCCTTAAAATAAATGGGATCTTCATTTTCAATAGAAGTTTCTGAATCTATTATTGTATTTAATATATCAGTATCTGCTTCATCTTTACATTTCAAATCAGGAATGCTATTTGATGTTTCATATGTGGTTACCATAGATATATTTTGATTCGCAATATTACATTTAAAATTATTTAAAGATGTTGAATTTTCATTTACAGAACTTTTAACTAAAGCTGAAAAAAATTCTTCCAGAAACAATAGAGTGTCTTGGTCAATATTAAGTCTGATAGGTAAAATTGAGACTTTCAATGAACACTCTTCTTCATGATGTTTCTTAAAATTGGATCGAGCATTCAGAGCTTTTATCATAATCATATTTTCATCATTCTTATGTGATACGTTACATTTATTGGGATGGTAAAGAAGCTTGTTAATATCCGAAGAAAGTAAACGATCTCGTATTTCAATATCCGAAATAACTAGTACTTGTCGGGATGAATAAATTGAATGTTTGGAGTATACATCATAGCAGAAACGAATTTTTGTAAATTGTATTTCTACAAGAACATCCAAATTACGGCATGTATTCAAATTATTATATATCATATTTTTTGTATTTGTTTGATGCTTGCTTGGAGCTTGAGATACTCCGTGTTTATATGTTGCAGACATTCCCGCTGTAAAGCTAAAATAAGAAAAATTATTAATGTATAAAAATATTTTCTATAAATGTTCTCTTTATACCCTCAACCTATTGAAAAGATCAGGGTACAATGTTTCTGTGAAAATGTACGTGACAGGCAGAAGGACGGCTGACAGACCCCATTAGGTATATACTTTCTTGATCAGTGCGATAAGCTGAGTCGATATAGTCATCTGTCCGTCCATTCGTCCGTATGAAAGCCGCGATCTCAGACACAGAGACTTGAAATTTAACATGTATACTAGGGTTGTCGAAAATATAGTGATATATAAATATATCGATATTTTTTTGTTTATCGAATACTTTTTGCGATATTTTGATATATTTGAATTGTTTACTCTTGTGATAAGTGAACCAAGTGCAAAAGTAATAAAATTGAATATGGTGAAAACGATAAAACGAAAAACGAACGGAACGGCCACATGTAATTTGTGATTTAAAATAATGAAAACAAGTGGTAACATATTAAATATTGGGCATAACCACCCCTGGTAGCTTATGAGCCTTCCCTCGGTAATAAAATGTCGTAAGACGGATACTCTTTCACAGAACGCGTTTTTTTAAGTTAAGGGGTCTTTATCATTTAAATACAAAATACTTATTCTTATTATTCTTTTTTTTTTTTTTTTTTTGATATAGTATAAACACTAACCATACAACACATAGACTAGACATGTAGAACAAACGTTTTCAACGCCGAAAATCTGTCTAGTAGGTACCATCCAACGTATTTGCTCGGCTTGGTATCTACTGGCTCGGGCGCTGCAAACGCTCAAGCGGAATGGTCCCTTTTTATATGAAGCATGGCTATGTGCTATTTCTCTCTCTCTTCTCTCTCTCTCTCTCTCTCTCTATGG
This sequence comes from Drosophila mayaguana, assembly GCA_037075325.1. Taxonomy (NCBI): domain Eukaryota; kingdom Metazoa; phylum Arthropoda; class Insecta; order Diptera; family Drosophilidae; genus Drosophila; species Drosophila mayaguana. Next base: position 15,127,394 of record JBAMCG010000037.1, on the reverse strand, counting down.
CCTCTGAAATCATCAAACTCAGCAGCACACAAAAATTGAAATTTTCGCGACGATCCCAGCTCTTTCCTTTTGAGTGAAGAGTATACCGAAATCTTAAAGGCGTTTGCCACGCTCATGCACACAATATATTAGCTTTCGATGATTATTTGTGAAAGGGTATGCAAGTGGGATGCGCACAAAGAATATGATTTCGCGACGGGCATGCACACACACACTTGCAGTCTCTAGAATGTATGACCATTTGTCTGCCTGTGTATTTAATCTTGGTGCCTGGCTCTGTGCTCTTTCTAAAGCACAAGTCTCTAGTACTTAAAATACTTTTTTTACAAATTGGGGCGAAGGGGAAGGGGGTCTAAAAGTATTAAAATTACGGTGAATAAACAAAAACAATTTATCGATTTTTCGCGATAAAAAAGTAATCGGACGAATTATCGAAAAAAAAATAAACTTGTACTGAGTATGGTATACATGAGTATGCATACAATATTTGAAGACTAGCTCTTATATCTTCTGAGATCCAGGCGTTCATACGGACGGACGGACGGACAGACGAACAGGGCTATATCGACTCAGCTCGTCGCCCTGATCAAGAATATATATACTTTATGGGGTCTGCCACGCCTCCTTGCCTGTTATATACTTTTCACAAAACCATTATACTCTGATTTCCCATTTTTAATGGAATCAAGGTATAAAAAGGGACCATTCGGCATGAACGCTCGCAACGCACTGATGTCGTCCGGCGAACTTTTCATTGCCCCAGCCAGTAGATACCAAGCCGAGCAAATATGAAGTTGGGTGTTACCTACTAAACAGATTTTCGGAGTTGAAAAAATTTGTTCTACATGTCCAGTCTATGTGCTGTATGGTTAGTGATGATAGTCAGCCGGCAGAATATTGAACAAAGTTATATTTTGCGAAGAGACAAAAATACTCCAGTGCAAATGAGCGTAGATGCTCAAGCTGCCTTCAGGATGACCTTAATGCATTTCAACTTTGGTGTGTGGCGAATCAGATGCACCTAAATTGCTCAAAGTGTATGACAATGACCTTTAGTTGCAACGTTCATTATATTGTTGATTATAAAATTAGTAACATTTCCTTGCAACGCATCTTTACAGTCAAAGATCTTGGTGTCCCCTTTGACTGTAAACTCAATTTCAATCTTCATATTTCTACCATCATTAATGAGGCCCAAAGTTTGCTTGGCTTTATTAAACGTTCGTCTAAGGAATTTAAAGATCCTTTGTTACCAAGCATTTATTTATTTCACTTGTGCGTCCCATCTTAGAGTATTGCTCAGTGGTACGGTCTCCGCAACGTAAATTGTATCAGGATCTTTTTGAATCGGTCCAAAAACAGTTTATTCTCTTTGCCTTAAGGGATCTTAATTGGGATAGTAATTTACTATTACCGTCTTATCATAGTAGGCTTCAATTGTTAATCAATAGCAGAACAATCTTAGGAGTTATTTTTCTGCAAAAATTGATTAACGGTAATATTGATTTCTCCTCATTGTTGATGCGTCTTGATTTTTCGGTTCAGTCCCGAACAACTAGACACTATCGTCCGCTTCATTTACCTTGTTGCACTAGGGATTATTCTTTGGATAGTGCGTTTCATGATTTGTGTGTAAATATTAACAAATATTTTCACGTTTTTTCCTCAGAGCTCTCTCTTCCTAATATAAAATCTCTGCTTCTAGCTTACCTTAGGGAAATCACTCGCAGTGCCCAGGCATAGGCATTGGTATACTTTACGTTGTCAATGCTGCAGTGATTTCTCTACCCTATTCTCTATTCTATTTTAGCTCTTCTTTTACTCTTTTCTCTTTATTTGTTAGTCTGCTCTTGAACTATCTTGCGTAATTATTAACACTTTCCTTTTTCTTTATTAATTGTTCTCTTAATATCTACTATAAATTATAATTTAGATTAACTATCTTTAAGTTCTTATAATCTTTATTTTATTCTAACACTTTCTTTGCATAGTTTTCAATAGTATCACTGACCATACTTGGAAGTGAATTGGAGCATAGCTGGCCGGATTGGCAAATAAAATACCCCCAACGGGTTGGCGATACTATTTGAATAATTCTCTGTATTATTTTTGAATAAATAAAATGATTGAATGGCATATCAAAACATGAGTAGTTTCTTCAAAACTGGCACCAAATTGTCAACTATTTTTTGATACATAAATACAGCTCATTCGCACGTACACGCACGCACACTACTTTTAAGTCTTTATGTTTTACGGGGATCGCGTCGTTTATAGGAATAGACCGATAGATCGACGAGCATGGAATGGTCTAACGAATTAATTCTCAATTAGAATGACGGCTGAGTTCATATAGTATATATGGGTAGAGTGATAGACAGAATTAGATGATTATATTAAGATGTTCCCATCGACCTGATCAGAAACTATTAATACTAACTATTAATAAAACTATAAGAGCTTCCAAAGCAAATTTTTATACCTGGAGTATTAAAAAATATTTGGTCACTGGAATATTTTGCAATTCATCACATACCTGGTATTATTTTTTGGCTTCGATTTTGTAATATCTGGAAAATCTTTTCCTCCGAATAGATGCCATGTAAATGTCATTTCACATAATGTATAGCTATGCTCAGGAATTGGGAAATTAGGAGGAGGGCTTAGAATATCAGTTTTTTCATTGGGTAAACTAAAATGATTGTCAACAATTTGCAGAGGCCCATCAGAAACGTATATCTGGTCGACACCAAAATTATCCTTCAAAACAAAAATAAAAAGAAAGAAATATATAAATCAATTAAATAATCATGTGCTTAATCTATTTATTAATATAGTTAATTTGTCTATTTTTAGAGTCCACACATTGGGCACTTATATATTCCTATCGCACTACCTGCTAACCGTTGAGTGCGTATGAGGCATATATAGGATCTTTGTATATTTGTTAGCTCATGTTTGAACTCTACTTATATATAATAATACCAATTTAAATTTATTTATTTACAAAATGTTTTCATTAAAGTAGTATAAGGTTACATGACATAAATAAAATAACACTGTTATTAATTTATATCAGTTGAGACTATACTTTCATACGGTAATATGTTTGACTTTATTTAGTCTTCACCCAGTAAAAATGATGCTGCATATTCTAATAAAAAAAAAATATAACAATAAAATAATAATATTTATTAATGTGTGATTTAGTATGAACATGAAACGACCATTCTCATACAATAAGATCAAGCATAGCAACATCTCAAAAACATTTATACTTCAAGTACGCAACGGCGGATCTTAATTTTAGGGCTTCTATTCGAAAGAAATAAAATACTTTGCTCTTTCAGTAATGAACAATTCAGCTAAACCATCTTAATATAATAATATACAATTTAAAAAAATGTAAAATAGTAGAGTGCCATAGTCAAAACAATTTGATTACGAATTTTATACCCTGAAATGTAACAGACAGAGTGAGGCGTAGCAGGCTCGATAAAGTATATATGTATATTCTTGATCAAGATGATCCGTACGTCCGTCTGTCAGTCCGTATGCATGCAGAGACATTAACATTTACATGTGTACTCGAATATACCAGCTCGAGTTAATCATATTTTATTCAAATATTTATTTATATAAATTTATTGCAGATTCACTGTGTATATTTATGTTTATTTGATGAACACAAAGAACAGATTTCGGATACAAAACCTCCTTCTCCACCAATTTTTTAAAAACGTATTTCAATTACTAGAGACATGGGCTTCGGTAAATATTATCATGTTTGATGAAGAAAGTCTTACCACAAGAGGATTTATTTAACAAATAAGATATCATAATATAGCCCACATTTCAGCGCAGCCCAAGCGCTGTCGCTGATAGCTGCGCAGTGCATATGCCTGATAGTAGCTGCGTACATATGCTCATGAGTTTTTGTTTGTATGCAGAATGATTGGAATATCCTTCTTAGCAGGATTGCAAATATGTCCTTGTCTTGACTAGAGCACTACTACATTTTTTTATTTTCAGCCGATATTTTTTGTGATATTGAGATATTAAAACTTACCATGAACAAAATGTCCTCTTCATCTATTATATGAAACTCTTTATCTTCTGAAGTCGGCTCAACATTTAATGAAGTAGCTCCAAGATCGGCGTTAACAAAGGAGTTTTCAGTTGTGCCATATTTATAAAATGCTTGTGATTCCGAGTCAAAAATTGGATCAAAGTCAAGCCTGTTGCTGCTTAAAAGTGCTTTACCTTGTAGACTCTCATTTTCGGCTTTGAGGACTTCACATTTTTCAAACGGCTGAGTCACGGAAATTGTTTTCACATCTTTAACTGCATCTGCCATAAGTGTATTTATGTGATTTATCGTTTTATCATTAGCATTGTCAGCATTTCTAACTGGTATTGTATCATTTTTTGGTAAATTATTTTTGTTATCCATACTTGTTTTTAAGTCTTTATCATTGGCAATATATGCAATAAGTTGTGCTAATGCCTCTGCTCCGTCATAACAGGTTTTTAAATGTATATCGTGTATTGATGATCTCAAATCAATACTTGGGTATGACTTATTGTGCTCATTAAGGTTTATAGAAAAATTTAATAGTCCAACATCTAAGACTGGTACTAAGCCCGATTTGGTAATGTGAGTAATAAATTCCTGATCGTCGTTTACAGCATTATCCTAAAAACATCCCACAAAATTTACTAAATTAAAAATAGTTTAATGTGTACGCAACCAATAATTATTTATTAAACAAGTAAGAATGTTTTAGTTGACTGATTTCCAAAGCAATAGAGGATGTCAACAGCAATTTAGTATATGATTTTTAGGCATCAATAGAGAAGGTATCCAGTAACTCAACTGCCTAATTGTGAGTTTCTACCTATCATGCTTTAGTTTTTGCGGTTTGCCACGCTCCGACTTGGGGTTTGAAACCGCGTATTAAAAAATAAATAGCTCTTAATATTTACGATATAATTTAATAACTAATCTATATACGCTTCTTAGTAGAGGCTTTTGGCAATTGGATTGGCGGATTTTTAGCATCGCTATACCTTTGAGCAATATGTTGAGCCACACTAGTATAAAAATATTAATACATACATCAAAATATTGAACGGCTTATACTTACTGTTTGGCCAATTGATAGTATACAATCTTCACTTATCAGTCGTAAAGTACACCCGGTCATGGGATAAATAATATTGCTACTAAATGAACAATAGCCAATATCTAATAAAGCTCGGTAAGATAAGTATTTTGGCCTGAAATATTAATCATTCGTTATTATTATATACAACAAGTGAAAAAGCTCTAGTCGATTCTGAACGACTATGAGATCCCCTGCACCCTTCGAGGAATATTTCAATAATTTTTTGCCTTCTTTCTGCTTACACAAAAACATACATATGCAAAAGCACGAATGGGCTGCAGTGTGAGATTGCTCTAGGAATCATTTAATAACTTTTCTTGTAGATGGACTACTTTCCTAGGACTTTAAGAATGTGATAATAGACGGAAAGGGTAAAACGATAAAACAATATTCTAAAAAGAAGCACATGAAACCCATGTTAAATATAGTATAGCTGCCGTCCATTTTTTAAATAACCGCGCAATGCACATTTCTAGTTCTTATATCTTCTGAAATTGCCGCGTTCTGACTTACAAACAGACGGGCAGACTTAACTTAATCAACTAATATCGTCAATCTGAGAAAGAATATATATACTTTATGGGGTCTTCACCCTCCGGTTTGTTACATACATTTAAGAAAACCATTTCCCCCATTTTCAATGGGTACAGGCTATAAAAACTCAGATCTTTCAGGGCTCAAAGGATGTATTGATATAGCCCTGTCTGTCTGTCTGTCCGTCCGTATGAACGCTTAGATTTCAGAAGATATAAGAGCTATAGACTTGAAATTTTGTATGCATACTCATCTATCCCATACGCAGTACAAGTTTATCTTTTTTTTCGATAACTCAACCATTTACTTTTTATCGAGAATAATCGATAAATTGATATTGTTTATTCTGCGTCATTTTAATACTTTTAGACGTATAGTCTTCAGTGCGTACATACATCTGATCAATACGAAGATTTTGTAATTTACAGATTTTTGATACCACGCCCCCTTCGACCACAATTTGTAAAAAACGTATTTTAAGTACTAGAGACTTGTGCTTTAGAATGTATACACATTTATACATTATGATCACGTTCTGAAAGTTTCATGTAGATAGTCCTACTACAAGAGAAATTATTCAGCAACAAAGTGCTCATAGTATTGCACATACTGCAGCGCAGCTCAAGCGCAGTCGCTGCTTACTGCGCAGTTAGCAGAGCGCGTGCTTATGCGCGCGTAAATATCAGCTCCTTGTAGGGATCAGGGTATCTCCTAGTCGAGCAGTCTCAACTAGAGTTTTCTTGTTTTTTAAATTATTTTTTAAGAATAGCTTACCTGTATTCAATGGCCAAATTCCAAATATGTCCTTGAATTTCCGAAACTAGCGCATAGGGCTCATACGATTCAATAGGATAGTCCTGCAAATAATTTAACATATTTTATTTGCTATTTAAATTTAATTGTATATGTACCATATATATTTTTATTGTTGCACTTATTTTGTGAATCTTTTCTTATAATAAAAAGAATACAAAATAACCTTTCAAATTTTATTATTGGAAGCCATAATTCTAGGATATATTTTAGAGCTGAATTGTAGAGCACGATCTTGTAGTTCCGACGATTGGGATAACAAGCGCCAATAAGTATTACCTTTCAGTCTTCTATATTACTATTACTAAAGTAATTTATCTCCTCTCGTTACATCGTTAGCTATAAAAAGCAAGTCCAGCAAGCAAACGTTCTGACTAGCCTAATGGCTCACATCACGAAACTCAGCTCAAAAATTGTTTCCTACAGACCCACAAGTTTGTTTCCTTTACTATCCAAAAAATGCATAAGAATATTGAATATTGAGAAAAGTAACTCAATGGGCTTCAAGAGAAAACAAACAATACTAAATTTTCTTGATGTTGAGCTGGCGTTTGAACGTATTTTCCATCTGGGTCTGTTAAAGAAGACAAGCTCCTTCTTCAAGATTCTGGATTCTTACGTGGCAGAAAAACTTCCAGGTCAGCGCACTTTACATTCAGAGTCAGAAGAGTAGACTACCCTGAAGGGAGTAGTCTTTAGTCGAGACTGCTCGACTAGGAGATACCCTGATCCCTACAAAGAGCTGATATTCACGCACGCATAAGCACGCGCTCTGCTAACTGCGGTTGGGTTGCGCTGCAGTGTGGCCAATACTTAGAACGAATACACTGTATGAAGTTATTTAGTTCTTATTGATTTTATTATTCTGAGCCAGGATATTTATACCCAGACTTATACATGTTTTATATCCTTAAATCTAGTGCATCTATAGCTGAGTTTGTAAGGTTCAGCATTGGTCTATTACATTATTCAGCCTGCTACCCGTTGAGTGCGTATGAGGCATGTATACGATCTTCGTATATTTGTAAGTTCATGCCTTAACACCTGTTAAAAGAGCCACAATGCGGCAGGAATGAATGAAATCGATATTGAAGTTATATAATTGATCAATTTACCGAAAAGAAATTTAGAAAAATTTTATTGATATTACATTGTGTTACAGTTTTATGAAATATATAAATTTGTATTTTAATGGTAAAAACGGGAACGGACCCAAATCAATGGTTGCCTAAGGCTCCGTTGAAGGGTTATCCAGCGCTGCCTGCTACATCGGTATGCATAAGCCAAAATTCTACCAATTCTGGCAATGAAATACATATATCCCGCCAGACACAGAATCGCAAACATGGTAATTATAATGATGTATCTTTTGGTTTTTCATTTGGCGAAGAAAATACATTCGCTTGAAAAGCGTAGAATCGCGATGATGAGGTCTCATACATCTTCAAAAAGCACTATGCGTATTTCGAAAATTGGTGCGTTGTTGCTAATTGGTTTCGTAAATAATAGTGGAACCGCGGAGCTGTGTTTTCAGTGAAGCCAATTTCTAGCATATTTTTAAGTCTAGCCAATAAAATTTGTAAATAGCCCACGGCCATAAATTTAATATTTGCATCCTACTAACTATTTCTATCATATTTTCAAGTTCATATATTGTAGCTAATTTCTTACGATTTTAATTCAGCCTGCTACTGTAGCACTTATTTTTAAATCATCAATCCATTGAAAATGGGAAATCAGGGTATAAGGGTTTTGTGAAAAGTTTTTAATAAGGGTATAAGGGTTTTGTGAAAAGTTTTTAATATATTCTTGAAAAGGGCGACGAGCTGAGTAAGTCCGTCCGTATGAACCCCGAGAATCCAGAAGATATAAGAGCTAGAGACTTCAAATTTCGCATGCATACTCGTGTATGCCATACGCAGTACAAGTTTATCATATTCATTCGATAACTCTTCCGATTTATTTTTATCGATAATAATCGATGAATTGTTATTGTTTATTCAGCGTAATTTTAATACTTTTAGACCTGGAGACTTCAGATTTACTATGTACATACATCTGATCAATTTTGTAATTTACAAAATTTTTACTAGAGTCCTGTGCTTTGAAATATACACACATTATACACACTGTGTGCTTATGCGTGCGTAAATATCAGCTCCTTATAGGGTCAGATTTAGTCGAGCAGTCTAGACTAGAGCATTCTTACTTGTTTTGTCTCTGCTTCCTATTGTATGTACGAACATACTCACATATTTAGAGTTTGTTATTGTAAATTTATATGTTAATTGTGTTGTTGGGCAGTTGGGAAGTACGCGAGTGAAAATTAGAGGAATTAACATACAGTTTGACATGAAAGTGTTTTCACATGGGAAAAAAGTATATTTTTATTCTTTAACATGAAAAAATATACTATCAGATTTAAAAACTTTAACAATAAAAACTATAATCATATTCAAATTCAAGTGACATGAAACGTGTTTGTACAGAAATAAAGTTTTCAAAAATATTGCAATATTAATTATCAAAATTAGTATTTTTTATGACTCCTGTTCTATTCATGAATTTTCTAGGCATATTGCACCGGTGTCTTGTCCCTTTCCTCCTTAAGATCTCTCTTGTTTGTCGGACCTCAAAATTTTATAAAAATCATCTGAATTTATATTTAAGATTTGGAGACTCAAAGATGTAGGAGATATAATTTTATAACTGATTTTCGATAAGCTTTTAAAGCGATAACTAATAAACGGGATGAGTTATCGTTTTTTAGTGATAAACTCGGATCAGCCTCGGTTTTCAGATAATTGCATAGCACCATACATAGGTTTGTTACGTCAAGCAAGTATGCTCAGCTATCCACTGAGAACTGGAATATCATCCTTGTGTTCTTGTGCCCGTCAAATGGCCAATGGAGCACTCATAGATTCGAAAAACAGAAATCCCAGCTTGGCAGGACGTAAGTCACTTCCTTAGCGAGCGTGCTCGTGCTCTCGAGGCTATAGAAAGTGATCATTCTGTTCCAACAGTTCCAATCTCAGTTCTGAAATCCGTGAATTCCGCCGTCGAGTCAACTCGCTTAAAACTCAAGTGCACACGAAGAGCACAATGTGCGATTTACCCTCGTTTTTTCCAACTATCTATAAGAGCTTTGCCTAAACTTTTTCGCTAAGGTTCACCCGTAACGATAGTGTACCAGTACGCAGGTCAACATAAGCTATGCAACTTTGACATTGGTTCTGCTTTGATACCATTTTCTACAAGAGTAGTGAAATAGATGTCCTGATCCTTCTGACTGTTATTCTGGGAGGTTACCATACGAATATGTTTGGACCTCGTCTAGGTCTAAGGACTGTTTTTGGTTAGGTAATGACAGGCCCACTTTCACAGACGACACCTTGAGCAGTCTTCTCCTTTACAAATTAAGTTTCTATTTCGGAAAACTTGGCTCTCCTTCAACCATGTCTTCTGCCATAACTCTTCAATTCCGAGTTCTCGACAGCAACACTTCGAAAGTGAGTGTAGGTCAAATATATCTGTTCATCAATGAATGAAGAGTCTGAAAAATGCCGTTATCAGAAGGAAGCAATCCTACCAGAAGCAGAGGAGTCCACGGTCTCCAGAACTTCCGGCGATTTTTGCGACATCCAGAGAGAAACGGATGCGTGCGATACTTATAAATAAGTATTGCGCCAGCTGCTTGCGTCACGAGCACTCCGTCGCTGCAGCAAGGGACGGTGCAAAACGTAAGGCCAGGATCGCCACAGCTTCGTTCGTCTCCGCCTAAACTTCCAAAGATCGTAGCTCCGCTGAGGGCCTTAACACAACAGAAGTTCTTGAGCAATACACCTACACCTCACATAATTTTCGCCTAAATTTCACTTAAATTGCATCTTCACTCGTTCGATACTAAAACATTATAATATACCGACAAAAAATAATTTTTACAAATATATAACGGTAAAGCGGTTAAGTGCGAAGTTGACTGCCAAAAAATTGAATAATATCAAATTTTCTTATTAAACATAATTCTTTAGTGACGCAATTGTGTGTTATTCGCGGTGTGTGTTATTCGATGCGCTCAAGCATACGAATGGACGGACAGACAGACATACAGAGCTAAATCGACTCAACTCATCGCCCTGCTAAGGAATATATAATTTATGGGGTTTACAAAGCATCCTTCTGCGTGTTATACTCTGATTTTCTGTTTTCCGTTTAATGGGTTCAGGGTATACAACAAAAAACGGATCGGTCAACTTACTAAACTTTTAGCAGAAAATTAACTGTAGCGAAGAGGGCATAGAGACGATCATCGGCGAAAATAGTAAATCTGAGAGGTGGTCGCAAAGAAGAAATGTTCCAGTGCTTCTACACCTTTGCTAAGTATATTTACTATCGTTGATCTTTAATACATACATCTTTTAAACATACAAACATATAATTTATATAAAGTTATAAAGTTACTTGTAAGAGCCATTATTTAATATACACATATAGATTCGGAATTGACGCAGCGATTTCTACATTATTTCTTGGTTAAATTTATAATGCCGTACGAAAAAACTTTCTGCCTTTGACCTACTATAGTCGTTCATAAAATAAAGTACCAATTTTAACACAATGCCATGTTTGCAAAAAATTATTACATAAAAATGAGCATTTTTATCACAAAATTAACTGATCCACAATAAACAATGTAAAGCTGTACTTACAGTTATATTAAGAAAATCGATTAGCTGAAATAGCCAGTGATGTGCTGAAACTGCCGGTTTATGCCACAAACTAGCTCCATTTAATCCAAACGCAAGCTTCATTCTCTGTAAATTTCAATGTACATTGATTAATTGTTATTCTATTTACGCGTATACTGGCAATTTTTCTAAAGCGTTAGTGATAAAATTGAATACATCGAAAACATACAAATTTCACTGGTTTTACAATTGCTAGGAATTATGAAAACGTGGAATACATAAAACTCAAATACAGTATCAACACTATATTCTCTTCAATAAAACAGAGCATTATTTTAGCACTCATCTAATCCACTTGCGCAGTCGCTTAGTATTAAATAATCTTCATCCTTCCATATACAAACTTAAAAAAACAAGCAAGAAAGCTCAAGTCGAAACTGCTCGACTAGGAGATACCCTGATAACTACAAGGATATTCACGCACGCATAAGCACGCGCTCTGCGCTGCAGTGTGGCCAATACTACGAGAATTTTGTTGCTGAATTTTGTTGGAGGCGAAGGGGCGTGGTATCCAAAATCTGTGAATTACAAAATCTGCATATTGATCACATGTATGTACACACAAAATCGGAAGTCTCCAGGTCTTAAAGTATTCAAATTACACTGAATAAACAATATCAATTTATCGATTATTTTCGATCAAAAATAAATCGGACGAGTTATCGAAAAATATGATATACTTGTACTGCGTATGGTATACATCAGTATGCATACAAAATTTCAAGGCTGTATCGACTCAGCGCGTCGCCCTGATTAAGAATATATATACTTTATGGCGTCTACGATGCTTCCTTCTGCCTGTTACATACTTTTCACAAAACCATTATACCCGGATTTCCCATTTGCCAAACTGCATAGTTCGCTTGCAAAAGCTTTGCACATATGCATTATGCTATATCCAAATGCTTTGACTTGGATGAATAACAACACTAATTTTTTTTGTTACATAAGTAACCATGATTTAGTTTAAATGGTTTGCGATGGAAAATACTGCTTTCCGTTTTTATTTTGTCAAAAAATAAAGCTTAATGTGTATGGTAAAAATGTATAAAGATTTCATAAATCTAATCTCTTCTTAGCGTGTAGACGTGTTTCTTTTTGTATTCTAAAAAAAAAACTTAGCCACGCCTCTATTAAATAAAATGTATAAATATATATGTTACCTTTAAACGTTTTTCTGGTTTCTTTTTAATTTCAGCCACAACTGAGATAATTTCGTGACGGTTATTTGTTACTCTGTTTTCTTCGGAAATATTGCAAATTATTCGCGTTAAGTTGTTGTCGATTTCATCGGTCCATGCATCGGCCATTTCTTGAAATATTTGTCCTATAAATAAAAAAAAAACAAAAGTGGATGATTAATGTCGAAAATGTAAAAGCTTCAAAAGTTGTAGTATAAGTATATGTACAAAATGTTATATACAAACAAATAAGAAAGCTCTAGTAGAGACTGCTCGACTAGGATATACCCTGATCCCTACAAGGATATTCACACACGCATAAGCACGCGCTCTGCTAACTGCGCAGTAAGCAGCGACTGCGCTTGGGCTGCGCTGCAGTGTGGGCAATACTATGAGAATTTTGTTGCTGAATAATTTCTCCTGTAGTAGGACTATCTCCATGAAACTGTCAGAACATGATATTCAATTGTGTGTATATTCCAAAGCACAAGTCTCAAGTACTTAAAATATTGGGGGCGAAGGGGGCGTGGTATCCAAAATCTACAAATTACAAATCTGTATTACGTACGTATCAGATGTATGCACACAGTAAATATGAAGTCTCCAGGTCTTAAATTATTAAAATTACATTGAACAAACAAAATCAATTTATCGATTATTTTCTATCAAAAATAAATCGGGTGAATTATCGAAAAAAAAAACTTGTACTGTGTACGCTATACACGAGTATGCATACAAGATTTGAAGTCTGTAGCTCTTATATCTTCTGAGATCTAGGCGTTCATACGGACGGACGCACAGACAGACGGACAGATGGACGGGGTTATATCGACTCAGCTCGTCGCCCTTATCAATATACTTTACTTTAATATATATACTTCTGCCTGTTACATAGTTTTCACAAAACCATTATACCCTGATTTCCCATTTTTATGGGAAATCAAGGGTATAATGGTATTATCATTGTCACGCTCCTAATATGTATATAATGTAATGTAAATGTAAAATTTCTTTGACATGAGCTGGTCATCCCGCACACCTTACAGCAACTCATATATCTATATTTACTTCTGAATATGATTCTATTAATGCTCCTATGGATTTGCTTTCCCTTCAATGTTATAAGAGTCTTTCATCATTCCTCTATATTAAAAATATTATATTTCCAATTATAGAGTTATTGCAAAACTATCTGGATATTCCGAATAGCTCTAATTTATTACAATTTACTTCCCTAGACAATGACAATAACTGTTGTTATTTATACTCACTTCAGTAAAGCATTTGATTTTTATTTATTTTCACAAAACCAATATACTCTGATTTCCGATTTTCAATAGGTTCGGGGTACAATATCAAAAATATATCCCGATTTTCCATTATCCGTGGGTTCAGTTAAATTAATAATAACATAAGAGACAAACTTATTGCGACCTACATTTAAATTTGAAAAATATAATCTATTTTTAATTAAATTTGTATATAAACTTACCACAGTGATGAACGTCAATATCTTTGATTTGAATACAAAAATAGCTTAAATTTTTGTCATTGTTAAGAGCAGCTGCCGAAAATAGTCGAAATTCTTTTAATTTAAACTGGAGCTTTCCGCGTTGAGGTAAGTGTCCTATCGCTTCGACTTCCTGAACATCGGTGTAGACTACTATTACACCCTCCTTAATAGATAACTCAAAGCTGCTTAAGGGTTTTTCATCATTTATTATTGAACAGTGTGGCTCCCACATTAATAGGTCGCTATTTAGGCGGTTATAAATTATTTCATAAATTTCTTTGGATCTATAACGAAAAAAGTATGTTTGTAACTTAGGGTGGTAATTTAAAATATATAATTGATTTTAATTCGTCTAAAAAACCCACATTTTTCAAAATACGATAAAGTATTTCAAATCGTTTTTAATAGAGCCATAGTTTATTTGTATGCTATATTAATAAAGTGTCAAATCGAAGTTTTTGTGCCAACTTTTAAAAATAGATCATAAATGAAATTTTTGTCTATGTTCAAGAAGGTTTTTTTTTTGTTAAAGAAGTAAAAAATCTCTAGACCAAACTGATCGACAAAAAGCACATGCATATGTGTTAACTGCGCATAATCTAATCTGTAAATGATTTGGCGGAAAATGATTGAAACGACAACACACATCTCTTTTAGATGTCGGGGAGTAACAAATACTAGCCCAACCTACTCTGAATTCAAAACAATATTATCAAAAAAGAGAGTATAAAAAAAACAAAAAGTTAGAGTAAGTACGGACGGGCATACAGACTAACAGATCGCCCAGATCAAGAATATCTGCTTTATGGGATCTGACACTGCTTATTTTTACTATTACATACATTTTCACGAAAACCTATCCCATTTTCAATAAGATTCAAAATAAGTTGTTATTTTATATAAACTATTGAAGATATCCAAAAAATTTAAACGCAGGTTATTAGTGTGATATTTAAACTAATACAAAATTAATTCATTTGTTTTTTAAATATTTTTTCAATATTTAGTAATGATTAAAAACTAAAAAATGAGACCAAAACAGTTCCACAGCTTATTTCAACCACTTATGAAATAAAATTATTAAAGCTAAGTGTTTTTTAAATAACATGAAATTAATACTTGGTATGACCATCCTTTTGGTTAACTACCATTTTAAGCCTTTTTGGGATAGATTCCACCAACTTTTTGGTGACTTCTAGAGTAATTCTGTCGTATTCCTCAACCAATGCAGCTTTTAGGTCCTATTTGGTCGATATTACGTGTTTGCAAATATATTTGTTTCCAAAATCGACCACAAATGTTCGATTAGAATTTAATCAGGCGGCTGGTCTGGTTTCCAGATCAGACGAGTCTGGACAATTCCCGCAGTGTGTTTCGGGTCATTACATTGGTAAAATCTGAAGTCATCCTGTATGCCCCGTTTCTGGGCACTTTGAATTAAATTGGACTTCACAATATCAAGACATTTGCCTTTATTCATCGTAGTCTCAATAAACTCCAAGTTCCCCACACCGGCTGCCGACATACAGACCCTAACCATAACGGTGCCTCCGCCATGCTTTACTGTAGCTCTCGAAGTTTTTGCGTCAAGCTTTGTATTAGGCTTACGCCACACATATGAGGGCCCATCCGACCCAAACAAATTAAATTTGGACTCATGGAAAAATAAAACAGTGTTCCAGAATCCAATGTCCTTGTGCAAGTGCTCCTTGGCAAATTTTAGGTGACACTTTTTGTTTTAGTCGCTTAAAAAAGGTTTCTTGCGTGGTACTCTGCCATTAAAGTCATGTTCCCGAAGCACACGGCGAATAGTTTCTGGGTACATGTCTTGCTTAATTCGTCCTTAACATCATTGGCGACTTGTCGAGCCAATATCCTTGAGTTGTCCCGGATTTCTCTCACAATATAGTGGTCGTCCGTGGGATTAATAACTTTGTTCGGAGCATTTCTACCTTTATAGTCTGTTCTATTTTCACGGACAAATCGGAATCTAATGTTTTGAACTGTAGAATGACTAAATCCAACCATCTCAGCAGGTTTTCAATGGAAATGGCTATTTTTAAAGTATTTGAGAACAAGTTCCCGCGGCTCAATAGATGTGCCTGGTCCCATGTTGCTAAATTACCTTTTTTTCAAATTGAGCTCTCAAAATTTAGCACAAATTTATGTCATAACATTGCGAAAACCATGAATAAAGCATAGAACAAGAATCTACCGTTACATTGCCAAATATCGGATCTTAGATCAACTGCAAAGTTTGTGGTTGAAATAAGCTGTGGAACTATTTTGGTCTCATTTTTTAGTTTTTAATCATTACTAAATATTGAAAAAATATTTTAAAAACAAATGAATTAATTTTGTATTAGTTTAAACATCACACTAATAACCTGCGTTTAATTTTTTTGGATATCTTCAATAGTTTAGATTTTATAGACCAGCAAACTTTTTTTGACGTTCTGGTTGAAATAAGCTGTGAACCACTGTAGATACCAAAATAATCCTTCGAAGATATATTTATACAATATATTGATATTAAATACAAAATATTCAAATGTTAACTTAGGTAACAGAGACATAAAAGAGTACCATTATCAATAAATTTTCAACCGGAGATTTAATTATTTATATATTCCAAGGTCAAATTAAATATACTTACTCTATTACAAGTTTAAGAACCGGAATTGAAGACAAAATTTTAATGTTGGATAACTCTTTGCAAGTTTCACAGAATTCGTTTATTTCATCAGTATCTCCTGGCAAAAAAATATCGCTTTTATCTAAAAAAATATAGATATACACATGTTTAGTAAAGATTGAGGTTGAATCGGAAAAAATGTATAGTAAATTAAATGAAAGACTGAACTAATTATGGTAAAGAAGTAAAAGTTCTCTAGTCGAGACTGCTCGATTAAGAGATACCCTAATCCCTACAAGAAGCTGATATTCATGAAAGCAATTTATCGATTAATTTCGATAAAAGGAAATCGGATGAGTTATATAATATATATATATCCCATTGAAAATGGAAAATCAGGGTAAAATGGTTTTGTTGAAATGTATGTAACAGGCAGAAGGAGTCGTGGCAGACCCCATACACCAATACATTTGTAAAAGGCTCAAATACTAGAGACCTGTTCTTTGGCAAATACATGCATATTATAATCACGATATAAAAGTTTCATGTAGATAGTCCATCGACAAAAAAAGTTATTAATATAATAATTGTTGGTCCTCCGTTTGACTGAATAATCTGCAAATGTGCCTTCATGCTACTTATTACCTTGACCGTTTCATAAGTAGTGATTTTAACCCATTCAGCGCATAGCGCCTTTTTTAGAAAATGCTTTGAGGTTATTTGGAGATATCGGATCTTTCTTTCCAGTAGATGCAACACATGCTCGATGGCACTCAAATCTGATGGTTGGGTTGGGAAGGTGTTTTGAACTGCGTGTAATGCTATATATGCAGGAGTACATAAGACGAATTTTGTTGGTCATTATATTGCTGAAACTGCCAATCAGTAAATTCTCTTTGAGAATGTCTCTATAGACATGTTTGTCCATAGTGTCATCAATAAATATAAGGTTTCCACCTCCAAAAGTAGCAAAACACCCCCAAGCCATCACATTTCCTACACAGTGTTGAACTGTTTTGAGCAAGTTATTTTCCTGATGCTCTTTGTTAGGTTTCCGCTAGATTTTTTGCGCTCCATCAGATCCAAACAGATTAAAGTTAGACTCATGACTAAAAATAATTGTGTTCCAAAATGAATCCGGCTTATTTATGTGTTGTTGGCAAATTCTAGCCCCTCTTTCTTTCTTACTCAATAAAACGCTTGCGCCTTGGAACACGACCATGATACCCGATTTATGCAGGGTATTTCGATCAGTTTGTGAGGACAAATTACTATCAAAAGATTACTGTAGGCTCTCGCATAATTTCACAGCCGAAGTATGTAGATTTTGGGCAACTGTGGATACCACAGTCCCTTCCTGGCGTTCTGTAAATATTTTGGGCCAGCCTGATCTGTGCTTTGGACCTATTTTTCACGTTTCTGTGTAATGCATAATAATATTTCTCACTCTAGACCATGATCTGTCTACAAGAATGCCAATTTCACGGCAGCTTATGGTTGTAGCAATGAAACCGTAAGCTATAACATAGCGTGTGGCAAAAATTTTTTTTAGAAAAATTTCTGCATATCGCCGCACACGAAATGTAATTTTACAGAAGAAGCTTTTTTGTAATTTTCTCAAAATATAGTGACTTTTTTGCAGCCATTTTTCTTATAAGTTCTTATAAGTGTATTAACGAAAGCATATACAATTTTTTTAATTACAACAGCCATTTATTTAAGCATACGATCATTTCGCGCGTCATGTTTTTGGTGCAAGGCAACATACGATATGAAAAAGTCAATGTTAAAAAAAAAAAACACACACAAAGTTAATAACATTTTTTTTTTATTAAACATAAGCCAAAAATTCATATAAATCATTTTTTCAATATGAGTTTTAAGTATACTTATGTGATGTATCAGACAAACATCTTCAGTTTTCATCTTCTTCACCCGTTTCATCTAAGCAATCTGGGATTGTTTTACAATTTTGAAGATTTAGATACTCACTATGATATTTAGGGAGTATACTATTTTCATTACATAGATTTATTAAACCTAACCTTTATTTCTGAAATACTTAACTTGCTCTTATATAAACTTTTAATATTTTGATTCAAGTTTGATATTTGAATAATATTTTTAGGGTTTTCGAAATATGCAAAATTGCTGTACGTAGTGTGCGCCCAAACCTTGCGGTTTCTAATAAAATATTCAATGGTGCTATGTATTGAGCGTACAGTCATCATTATATGACCAGGAAGCAAATAGGTGATTGTTTTCAAGAAAGTTTAAGTCTCTAAAAAATGTGCTAAGCCAGCAAGCACAACCTTTTATTTTGGCTAGCGCAACTATCGCTAAAACTCAACGTAGTACTTACTAATTTGAGCTTTCGCAGCATCGCTTGTTATCTGCTTAATTAAAGAATATTAAAACACCAAGGAATAACGGTAGTTAACTACAATTAGGAAAAATGTTAATATACATACTATTAACTTGAAATCGATTTTTTTTTTTTTCAAATCTAGAGCGAATTCAATTGTTATTTTGTTGCGAGTATGTGATCAGACGTTTTTTAAACGTTCTGCATTAAAATCTAAATTTTGCAAAAAATCAACATACGATCATTTCGCGGGAATGCGACGGTATATTTATATTTTCGTCCTATGCAAATGAACCAAAGCTAAGTCTTAAGAAATATAGTTGTTCATTTATATTTAGCTGTGTTCAAAAAAAAGAAGATAGAAGATTGATTTTTCAAGTGTGCCAATACTTTTTTGGCCCACTGTATATACATCATGGGGTCTACGATGCTTTTGCCTGTTACATACTTTTCTCAAAACCATTATACTCTGATTTACCTTTTTTAATGGGATCAGGGTATAAAAACAGAAATCTCTAGGCCTAATAATAGTATTCAATATTATTTATTCTGAGATTTTGGCGTTCAACAGCACAGAAGGACAGACGAAGGGAGATTCAGAGTCAGAGAGTCAGCCGCCCTGATCATGAATGAATATCACGAAAATATTCCCATTTTCAATAAGTTAACTTCAATAGCGCTGAAATAAAAAAATTTAGTTCTTTAAGATGTCTAATAACTACAGATTGCGTGTGCTCTAATTTTTCAAATGGAAATACTGGAAAAGAATCCAAATGTAGTGTTTCTTCAGTCACCATTGCTAAAATTGTTTAATTTATCTTTGGAAACTTCTGTGTTCTCTTCAATTTGGAAAGAATCTTTCATCATCCCGCTATATAAAAAAGGTGGAAGATCTGATATCTCAAATTATAGAGTATTGCGAAATTATCTGCTATTCCGAAGTTATTTGAAAAAATTATAACATCGGCCTTGCAACATTTTTGCAAATCGATTATTCAACCATCCCAACATGGTTTTGTTCAGAATCGATCAACGTCCTCTAATTTACTTGAATTTACGTCGCTTATTAATGACAGTTTTTTTTTTTTTAATGCAAACTGATGTTATTTATACTGACTTCAGTAAAGCCTTTGATTCAGTCCACCACCAGATTCTAATTCTAAGGCTTGAACGCTTAGGATTTTCCACTAAACTTGTGTCTTGGATTTCGTCCTATATAAAGGGTAGGACCCAACAAGTCTTACTGAGAACAGGTATTTTTAAACTTATCATTGTTTCGTCCGGTGAACCTCAGGGTAGCCATTTGGAGCCATTACTCTTTTCACTTTTCATAAATGACCTTTCCAACTGTATCTCTTATTCCACTATATTTATGTATGCGGATGATATACAACTTTGCCTTCCATACTCCAGTGCAAATGGGTATCTTCAACTTCAAGATGACCTAAATGCATTTCAACTTTGGTGTGTGGCGAATCAGTTGCTCCTAAATTGCTCAAAGTGTATGACAATGACAGTCAGTCGTACCGTTCCTTATATTGTTGACTATAAAATTAGTAACATTACCTTGCAACGCATCTTGACAGTCAACGGTGTTCTCTTTGACTTGGCTTTATTAAACGTTAGGCTAGGGAGTTTAAAGATCCTTTTACTACCAGCCAACTATTTAATTCGCTTGTACGTCCTATCCTTGAGTATGGCTCAGTTGTATGGTCTCAACATAAACTGTATCAGGATCGTATTGAACCGGTCCAGAAACAGTTTATTCTCTTTGCCTTAAGGCATCTTAACTGGGACAGTAACTTACGATTACCGTCTTACCTTAGTAGGTTTCAACTTATTGATCTTCCATCGTTAATAAATCGCAGAACAATTTTGGGAATAAATAAATTGATTAACGGTAATATGGATTCCTCCTTATTTTTGATGCGTCTAAATTTTTCAATGTGTTTGCAGTGATTTTTTTATCCTATTTTATATTTCTATTTTAGCACTTCTTTCTTCTTTCTATTTTTTATTCTATTTTCTGTAACTATCTTGCCATTTTTTTTTTTTAGCACTTTCCTATTTAATTACTAATTGTTATCTTAAAATTATATTAACTATATTTAAGTTCTTTTAACCTTTAGTTTAGGTTTTCATGTTAACACTCTCTTTGCTTAGCTCAATAGTATCACTGACTATATTTGAATTGGGGCGTAGCTGGCCGGACTGGCAAATAAAATACCCCCATCGGGTTGGTGATAGTTTTGTAATAATTTTCTGTACTTTTTTAGGCTTTACATGTGTAGTTTTGGTTTTTTTTCATCTAAGTTGACTTGTGAATTGTCAATATTTTTTAATTAAATAAATAAATAAAGTGTGATGATAAAGTAATACTGCAGGTGTTATGCATATTATGCATATGTAAGTTAACACAACTGATCAGCAAAACGTAAATATTCAAGCTGACCATGCATTCCCAGCCGTCTCAAGCGGATATTGCACAACAGCGGCAGAAGCGTACACGCGCAACACTGTTGCTTCTCAGCGATATATGATCCGTCGCACTATATGCAATGCCAGCGTTTTCAGGGCTTAGGGCTAGCTTCGATTATAAGAATAAATGTCACTTAGAGTTAGTTGATTTTTGGAAATAAAGAACGTCGATCGTCGCCACGAAATTATCCAAGTCTTCTCATTTACTGCAACATCGTTGCTTATTAACAAGTGTTAACACCGTTACTTCGTACGTGTTAATTCACTTCAAAATTAAAAATCAAAATATAATAACTGGCGCCCAACGAAATCGAACAAAAACCCGAATTTAATACCCAACGAAATCGAACAAAAACCCGAATTTAATACCCAACGCAATCGAACCAAAACTCGAATTTAATTAAACAAATACCCAACGAAACAAAACAAAAACCCGAAGATAATTAAATAAATGCCCAACGTAATCGAACAAAAAAAACCGAATTAAATTAAACAAATTTCCAACGCAATCGAACAAAAAAAAAAACGGAATTTAACTAAAACAATATTCAACGAATAATTACTCCGAAGGGCGCTGTAATAAGAACATTGAAAAAACAATAAAACTAAAGCAGAAGCTCACCGAGGAAGCAGTTCATCAGCAGCAGCAGCTCTACTAACATAATTTAAGAACATGTAAGTAGGGTGTTAAAAAAAAAAAAAAACAAATTGTTAAAATCCAATCCAGATACAATTCCAACCTTTTATCATTAATTAGTAATAAAAAACACAACACACACGTTATTTGCATGTTATGAGTGATAGTGATATACAGGATTTAGTAACCAAATTTCAAAGCATATATACAGGTTAGAAAAAGTTAAAAATGGCTTTGTCTAACGAACAGTTAAGAGCAATCGTAGAAGGCGCAGTAACAAGCGCTTTAAGAACGCAAAAAGAAAACTTTGATCAGAAATTACGTGATATTGAACAACGTATTAGTTCTGTACAGGTTAGCACTCCTGAGGTAGAAACATTTAGAGAGGCCGAGATCAGGACAAGCGTCATGTGCAACGTAACTCTTGATATCATGAAATCCCTTCCAGAATTTGAAGGAAAAAATTAAACTTACGTATCACGGAGGAAAGCTGCGCATACCGCATACAAAGTTTATGAAAAATATGATGATAGCTCTAAACATTATCAAGCTTTAGGAATATTAAGAAACAAAATTAAAAACGCCGCCGATATGGTACTCTCTTCCTTTGACACTCTTCTCAATTTTAGGGCCATTATAAATTGGTTAGATTTCACGTACGCAAGCAAACGACCGATATACCTTATTGAACAAGAGCTGTCAACACTCCGTCAAGGAAATTTGACACTACTACAGTACTATGACGAAGTGGAGAAGAAACTGACTCTACTCATAAATAAGACAATCATGACCTACGACACCAACATTGCTTCTTCGTTAAATGAGAAATACAGGGCAGACGCTCTACGAGTATTCATCTCGGGCACCAAGAAAGGTTTAAGTGATGACCTATTCTCAGCTAGACCAGTTGATCTTCCCTCTGCACTGGCATTAACCCAAGAAGTCGAGTCTAATCATGACCGTTACATGTTTGCCACGAATTTTGCACGTAGTTTAGAAGAAAAGGCTCAAAGAACCGAGCAAAAACAACAAGGCAAGGATAGGAATCTAACTCAAGACCCAAAATACAACCAGCCAAGGAAAAGCCCATATTATAGGAAACAAGAATTCTCACCACGACGAGAACAAGTTAAACCAATGGACGTTGACACATCCGCTCGCTTTGGACAGACGACCCAATACCGACAAAATACGGCTCCCTCAAAACAGAGTCAGTGGGCGACTCAACAACAAAACGTAAAATATGAATGTTACAATAATCAGGGTCAATCAAATAAGAGACCAAACGATAGTAGTACACGACTCACAGGACCGAAACAGCAAAGAGTTAATCATTTAGAAACAGGAGATACAGAATATGAACAGGACAGTAGTGAATATCGGACTATGGCAGAAACTGAGGTAGAAGACATTGAGGACGAATATGACCAGGTGAACTTTTTAGACTTGGCTCCCTGCTACCGTTCTGACGCGCTATCACGATGTAGTCAAAAAAGACGTTGTTAATGCAATTCATTGCCAGTTACCGGTACTGGCATTCATACAACATAAATTAGTAGAAACTTTCCCAACAACAATATTTCGATATACAAAACATATGGTAAATGACAAAAACGAACAAAAAGAAATAATTGTAACAGAACATAATCGAGCCCACAGAGCAGCCCAAGAAAATGTAAAACAGATTTTACAAGACTATTTCATTCCAAAAATGACAAAACTAGCAAACGAAGTTGTTGCAAATTGCAAAATCTGTAAAACAGCTAAGTACAACCGTCACCCACAAAAACAAATACTTGGAGAAACTCTTATACCTTCCTATGTGGGTAAAATGCTACACACTGACGTATACTCAACCGATAAAAAATACTTCCTTACATGCATAGACAAATTTTCAAAATTCGCAACTGTTCAACCCAAAGACAATAATTGACATACAGTCGGCAATTTTATAACTTGTAAATTTTTATCGACATATCAAGACGATCTATTACGATAATGAACCCTCCATAAAGTCTGAAATAATAAAATCACTATTAAACAGCCAGTATAACATTCAAATCGTTAATGCCCCACCATAGTACTTCGAATGGACCCTCAGCGACATCGCAAGATGCCTAACAGCTCAAAGGAAAATTACTGATACCGTTGAAACGATACTTCAAGCAACTATCGAATACAACAACACAGTTCACTCGGTAACAGACAAACGTCCAATCGACATAATCCACTCATCCTCCCCAGAACTAGAAATTGAAATAAGAAATAAAATTCAAAGGGCACAGCAGCTTCAAATAAACAGGTTAAATGAAACAAGACATGATAGACAATTCCAAGTAGGCGATACAATTCTTGTAAAAGCAAACAGACGTTTAGGGAACAAATTGACACCTCTGTACAACGAAAACAAAGCTGACGCAGACTTGGGGGCAACGGTCTTAATAAAAGGCAGGGTGGTCCACAAGAACAACCTAAGATAAACAAAACAACTCCTTTTTTTATCTTTTAGGATTTGGGCTATAATTCATTTTGCTACAACGATAGCGGCGAAACTTACTGATTATACGAACACAGATTACATACCGCTCTCAGACGGATATGTAGCCATTTGGACGGATTACCATTATTTAAAACATTCTACTAATCTTACTCTATACTCAGCAATAGTAAAGGACACGAAAGAACTAAGAAAAAATTTTCCACGATCACACATGAGACAGTTATTAGGCACGTGTAATAGCCACAGTAAAAACACTAAGAAACACTAATAGCCACAGTAAATATCCATCGTAGACATGGTAGGAGAATTAATATGCTAGGCACCGTTCTTAAAGTCGTAGCTGGCACACCAGAAATTTACACAGAAAGAACTTGTAGAATCAGAAAATAGGCAAGTAACAATAAACACAAAACTGCAGGAACAAATAAATAAGCTAACCGACACAGTAAACCTCATAACAAAAACAAAGCAGATAGACACGGAACATTTGTATGAAACACTGCTCTCAAGAAACAGAATAATTATTTCAGAATTAGAAACCTTAATGCTATCAGTAACACTGGCAAAAGTTGGAATTGTAAACCCCTCCATATTGGATTCTTCTGACCTAAAAAATATTGTTAATGAAAACCCTATAAATATCACTATTACTGACATAATGGAAGTATCTCAAGTTAAAGTCTTGCTTAATAATAACTTTCTAAATTTTGTAATAAGATACCCTAAGCCTAACGCAGTATTTAAGAAACTAACAATATACTCTGTTCAACATAATGGCATTATAATAAATTTCCATCCATGTAATATCAATAGGAAATTGTAGTGCACCCCTCACATTCTGCAAGAAATTACCCTATACAACGTGCGCACAACAACTGCACTCAGGTGGCCATCTTGAACCTCTAACCATCGTCGACTATGGCGTTATCATCATTAACGACAGAGCAGCTATAGTTGATGAGCAAATTGTGAAAGAGACATTCCTCCTTACCTTTGACAACGAGATAAAGGTAAACGACACCGTATATAGAAATCCTAAAAACTACGTGAGGAAATCCCCGAGACCATAACGGATCATAAGGAAATACCAAGCCTGCCGTACCTACAGAAGCTAAGCATAAGAAACCTCTGGGCCATTACCCAATTAGAAGAAGGAATGGTAAGAAGACCAATAATATCTGGACTAACCGTGGTCATCCTTCTACTTTCCTGCTACGCCCTAATGAAACTTTACCAAAGACATCGGAGGAACAAAAGTCAACGTGATCTTCAGGCGGTAATTAACAGTTTCAAGAACTCCGAGGACGTCATTCACCTGATCAGCAAAACGTAAATATTCAAGCTGACCATGCATTCCCAGCATAAATGCTTACGACACCAGCCGTCTCAAGCGTATATTGCACAACAGCGGCAGAAGCGTACACGCGCAACACTGTTGCTTCTCAGCGATATATGATCTCTCGCGCTATATGCAATGCCAGCGTTTTCAGGGCTTAGCGCTAGCTTCGATTATAAGAATAAATGTCACTTAGAGTTAGTTGATTTTTGGAAATAAAGAACGTCGGTCGTCGCCACGGAATTATCCAAGTCTTCTCATTTACTGCAACATTGTTGCTTATTAACAAGTGTTAACACCGTTACTTCGTACGTGTTAATTCACTTCAATATTAAAAACCAAAATATTATAACTTGTATAATTGTACATTGTACATTGTACATTTGCTGAAATTTACTATTTGGAAATTTTATTACAGCACACAAATTAGACAAAATCATACAAAACAAATAAGAACGCTCCTGTCGAGACTGTTCGACTACAAAATTCCATGAACCCTTCGAGGAATTGATATTTCAGCCATTTTTCACGTCATTCTGCTTACACAAGAAAAACAAATACACAGACACACATAGGCTGCAGTGTGGGCTTACTATGGGAACTTGATTGCTTAATAACTTTTCTGGTCGATAGACTAAGATTGAATTCCCATTTCCAATGAGATCAGGGTATAATTAAGAAAAAATTTTAAAAATAAAACAAGTAAGAAAGCTCTAGTCGAAACTGCTAAACTAAGAGATCTTCTGTACCCTTCGATGGTTCAATAATAATTACAATAATTCCTTGTCTGTTTACACTAAAAATCCGCACACATTCCTGTAGTTTGGGTTTACTAACTGGGAACTTTAATGTTTAATAACTTTTTTAGTAGATGGGAGAGTATAATTATACTTTTTAAGCAAAGGCGATTTTCGGGAAATATATTCATGCATACGGCCAGACGTGCAGACGAACGGACGGACAGACGAACAGAGTTAAATCGGCTTAGCTCGTCGTCTTGATCAAGAATATACTTTATGCGGTCTGCAACAAAGGAAAAAAGTAGGAAAGCTCTAGCCGAGATTATTCGACTACGAGATCCCCTGCAAATCATTAGGTCTATCTTAATAAAACTTTCGGAATGTTATATACTTGAAATAGGTTTTTTTTTTTTCAAATTAAACACAATAGAAATATCTTTGTATTCGTTTCTCAACTCCAATGCCCCTCATCCATGCTTCATAGCTGGATAAACTATTTAATTAAGACTATCGGGGTTTCTCCAAACTCTTTGAGACACAGCTGATCAAAAAATTGTTAAGGTTATACATAATGTTAATGTTTAATGTTATATATAGACCCTGCTGATCCAAAAATATTTAATGTTATATATATATGAATATAAAGACACTGTCGAAACAAAATATGTCAAAATAAATGAAAACAAATCAAAAGCATTTAAGACAGAAGTGAAATCCAAGTTTAAACAGCGTTGTATGATTTGCGAAAGCAAAGGGAATAAAAATAGATATCCCCTAGAGATTTGTGTTGGTTAAATGTCAGGGGAAACACAAGCTTTGATTCAGATAAAAGAATAAACTCAGTATTGGAAAAACTAAATATTCCCCCACTAAGTAAGAGTAGTACTAAATGGGAAAACGGAATGCAGGGGCATTTATGACCCTGGCTCAAATGTCACACTTATAAATAATTTAGTAAAAATTAAACATTTGACAAAAGAAGTACAATAAAAATTACAATAAAAATAATTAATGGCGGGGGTGAGACTTATGCCTCGATAGCGTTGAAAGCAAGAATATTCGATATAGAAGATGGAAACAATGCGTTTGTATACAGCAATAATGATTTCAATTATGATATGATCCTAGGATTAGATACTATAAAAAGATTTGGATTGACACATGACTCAAATTTAAAAATCTATTTACAAAAAGAATTAAAATCTAATCTGGATAATAAAAATATATTGAAAGATACTAAAATTACTGATAACAATAAGAACACGAATTAAAATGATAAATATATTAAAATGGAAAATGCTCTTGCTAAGATTCAAGTCTATTTCAATGAAGGCATTAATGTAAATGGTTTCAATATTGATATTGACCAGTTAAATAACGATCAAAGAAATAAAATAAATTAATTGTAAAGCAATTATAACAAGTAAGAACGTTGCAGTCGGCCGTTACCAACTAATGAATATTCATTCACAATCCGGCTCTACCATGTACAATTTTCAATATGACACGACACAAAAAGTGGCCTACAAATTATTTTTATACCCTGAACCCATTGAAAATGTGAAATCAGGGTATAATGGTTTTGTTAAAATGTATGTAACAGGCAGAAGGAGGCGTGGCAAACCCCATAAAGTATATATATTCTTGATCAGGGCAACGAGCTGAGTCGATTTAGCCCTGTCCGGCGGTCCGTGATACTAGAGACTTGTGCTTTGGGAAATTCATGTATTTCAATTTTATAATCATGATATAAAAGTTTCATGAAAATAGTCCACGACAACAAAAGTTATTAAAAAATTAAGTTCCCATAATAAGCCCACACTGCAGTTAATGCGTGTTTATGCGTGCGAGCCTCTGTGTGTTTGTGTTTCTTTTGAAGCAGAAAAAAGCGAAGAATTCTTGAAATATCTGTTCCTGAAAGGGATTAGGAGATTTCGTAGTCGAGCAGTGTAGATTAGAGGTTTCTTACTTGTAATCGATAGAGGAGGTTATTAGTAGCTCAACTATCAATTATATAAACTATTATCGTTTATTCTATGCGTACAGACAAAAGCGCGTCTTCTAGCATATTCTAGGAATTGCGATTGAGTTGTGAATTTTTCAGTCGGTATTTTAGTTTTGTGAGAGCACTGAAGTTACATATATAATTTTTCGCTACTGGATAACCAACTGGAGCAGTGGTGCCGATGGTTGAGGCAATGCAAGTCGTGTTAGATAGCGTGGGTTGAAGACCTATTCAATCACATTTTCTTTTTTCATAAATTCGATATTTTATTGGGAAGGTGCGAGCTTGAATGAATAGCACTTAATATTTTTCTCTTAGTCGAAAATTATTATAAGTTTAAATTTGTTTCTTCTTAAAAGCCCTCAAATGCTTGTACGCATAATACAATCTAAATACACATATACAAAAGTCTGCATACACAATTTCAGCCTGCTTATCCACGTGCTCATTTGTATGTGTGTAAGTATGTACATATAATGCGTACTCCAGCAATTTCTAAGAATCTCAATCGCGATTGATTTGTCTTTGCATTGTTTTTGAATTCCCAGCCGCTACTTTGGCTTTTCTTTGCTATATGGCGACCTAACAATAACGCGATTTCGTTTTAATTACTATTACTGTGAAAGGCGCAGTGGCGCTGTAGGCAGACTGTAAGAGCAGAATGTCTTGATTTTAGTTATTTTGTTGTGGTGCGAATTCAAATCCCGCGGAAAACTTTTTTTTTTTGGGCTTCGAACCACCGTAGCTTCTTGGTCTTGGGTGGTCAACCCAAATTTCAGTTCTCTAGCATCAATAGTGCCCAAAATATAGCAGAATTTGAAAAATCCCTATATCTTCAGATCGGATTTGCCACGGCCATAGTGGGCGTAGACATATAATTTTTCAACCAATCGTAATAGAATCGTAACATTAGCTTACATGCAATTTGAGCGCTCTAGCTTTGGAGATACAGCTCTACCCGATTTGCCCCACCTCCAATGGGCGTAGATATATCCGCCGCTTTTGATTTGGGGTGGTCAACACGAATCTACGTTCCAAATTTCAGCGCTCTAGCTCTTCAACTAATATGATTTCTGGCATATCGGAAAATGCATTTTTTGATTTTCCGCGCCCCTAGTGGGCGGATCGGGAAAATTTTAACACTTTAAAAATCGGAGATATACACGATTACGTGTTCCAAATTTCAAACCTCTAGCTCTAATAGCACCGAAATAGATTGCGTTCATACGGACGGACAGACAGACGGTCGGACAGCAAGACGGACATGTACAAAACCAATATACTAATTCACTTCGTGAATGAGTACAAAAATTTTTTGGACAAAGATAAGTATGATGTTGGTAAAGTAAGGAACTATGAAGCGTTCATAGATCTACAAATAGAACAAGTAAGCAAGCTCTAGTCGAGACTGCTCTACTAGGAGATACCCTGATCCCTACAAGGAGCTGATATTCACGCACGCATAAGCAAACTGAGCAGTAAGCAGCGACTGTGCTTGGGCTGCGCTGCAGTGTGGGCTATATTATGAGAATTTTGTTGCCAAAAAATTTTTCTTGTAGTCGGACTATCTTCATGAAACTTTCAGAACGTGATCATAATATGCAAATGTGTATACATTCCAAAGCACACGTCTATAGTACTTTAAATCCGTTTTTTATAAAATCGGGGCGAAGGGGGCGTGGTATCCAAAATCTGTAAATTACAAAATTTGCGTATTGATCAAATATATGTACAAACCAAATCTGAAGTCTTCAGGTCTAAAAGTATCAAAATTACGACGAATAAAAAAAAATCAATTTATCGATTATTCTCGATAAAAAAGTAATCGGACGAGTTATCGATAAAAGATAAACTTGTACTGCGTATGGTATACATAAGTATGCATACAAAATTTGAAGTCTCTAGCTCTTATATCTTCTAAGATCTAGGCGTTCATACGGACGGACGGACAGACGGACGGACGGACGGACGGACGGACGGACAGACGGACAGGGCTATATCGACTCAGCTCGTCGCCCTGATCGAGAATATATTTACCTTATGGGGTCTGCCACGCCTCCTTCTGCCTGTTCCATACTTTTCACAAAACCATTATACCCTGATTTCCCATTTTTAATGGGATCAGGGTATAAAAAGATCGAATTAATTCTAACCGCAGTAGATGTGCCTTTTTCTAGCGGTCTAAACGAGATATTAAACCAAACCTTGGTTAATAAAATAAGATGTATGCTCAATGATGACGGTGGTACAAAAAAGGCTTGGTCGAAAATTGCAGAAGAATACAATAGAACAGTGCATACTGTAACAAGATTTTCTCCTATCTATCTGATGAACGGGAATACTGATTTACTACCTCCGGAGCTAAAAAATATAAACAACTATCACAACAAGTAAGGAAGCTATAGTCGAGAGTGCTCGACTAGAAGATACCCTGATCCCTACAAAGAGCTGATATTCACGCACGCATAAGCACGCGCTCTGTTAACTGCGCAGTAAGCAGCGACTGCGCTTGGGCTGCGCTGCAGTGTGGGCAATACTATGAGAATTTTGTTGCTGAATAATTTCTCCTGTAGTAGGACTATCTTCATGAAACTTTCAGAACGTGATCACAATGTGCAAATGTGTGTACATTTCAAAGCACAAGTCTCTAGTACTTAAAATACGTTTTTGGGGGCGAAGGGGGCGTGGTATCCAAAATCTGTAAATGACAAAATCTGCATATTGATCAGATGTATATACACACCAAATCTGAAGTCTCCAGGTCTAAAAGTATTAAAATTACGGTGAATAAACAAAATCAATTTATCGATTATTCGCGATAAAAAAGTAATCGGACGAGTTATCGAAAAAAAAGACAAACTTGTACTGCGTATGGTATACATGAGTATGCATACAAAATTTTAAGTCTCTAGCTCTTATATCTTCTGAGATCTAGGCGTTCATACGGACGGACGGACGGACGGACGGACGGACGGACGGACGGACAGACGGACAGGGCTATATCGACTCAGCTCGTCGCCCTGATCAAGAATATATATACTTTATGGGGTCTGCCACGCCTCCTTCTGCCTGTTACATACTTTTCACAAAACCATTATACCCTGATTTCCCATTTTTAATGGGATCAGGGTATAAAAATTTGGAACAAGATCGAGATTTAGCCCTGCTCAGATAAAAAAAAAAAAAACACATGAATATAATAAAGCACTATTTGTTAAAAATAGAGAAAACATGATTTTCAAAAAGGCGATATGGTGTATATAATCAACGGCAATAAGCTAAGCAGAAGAAAAATGGATGAAATAAGAATAGGCCCATTTGAAATAGAAGAAAACATCTCTGATTCGATTTGTAAAATAAACACTGGTCGTGGAAAAAACTGTACATCTCTATATCATGTCACAAAGCTCATTCCCTCGGTTGAATACTGCATAAGGTTCTAGGCTTAATTCATATTTCATAGGAAATTAAGCAACTCAGGGGAGGAGATGTAAGGTTTGTGTACATGGAGTTCGATTGATGGATTGAATAATCGAAGAAGAAGAGGATAACAAATTGAAGTTAGCAAAGTGAACTTAAATTAACTTAAATTGAAATTAATCATTATTATATAATATTATAAATATATCGTATCTCCCGTAAGAAGAATTCCCAAGTTTGAGAAATAGGAGCATAAACATTTAATTGTTGATTCTCTTATTTTAGGTTAGTAACCATGTGTAATTGTGTTTTCATTGTAATAAAAAACTCTTAGGGAGGGTCTCACGAGATTATATATATATGCGATAGTTTAAGAATATATAAATATATGTATATATATTCGCAAAAAAACATAAGTAAGTTTAGTAAATAGAAAGAAGCGTTTGGAGTTTTCGAAGGCCTATGTAGACAAGCCAGTTGACTTTTGGCGTATGGTGATCTTCTCAGACGAGTCAAAGTTCAATATTTTTGGCTCGGACGGGCGTCTACGCGTGCGGAGAAGGCCTGGAGAGGGCCTAAATCAAAAAAAAAAAGACGATAAAGCACGGCGGCGTTGGTCTTATAGTTTGGGGTTGTATAACTGGATCGGGCGTTGGCAGCTTGGAGTTTATTGACGGAGTGATGGACCAATATTATTTCAATGCCAAATCGCCTCCGAGAGATGATTAAAATGAAGGGATATCCAACTAGATACTAAGTTAATAATTTTAGTTAGTAATATCATATTTTCAGTTAATTAATACATCTGCATATTAAGAGTATGGTGATTTTTGTAAGCTCAAATATGAGAATACTTTTAGTTTTTTAGTTATAATATTAGACTAAAATAAAATATAGCTATTATTTAAATGGTATTGTGTAGTTAAAAGATTATTTTATCAACCCTCATCAAAACTTTAGTGTTTTATAAAAATTTGACGAAGTTACAGCGTATTTCGTGAAAATGTATCAGGGTTACGGTGCCTTTAGTTGCACAGTGTATATATGTGCAGTACATTTCATGGCCTACTTACGAAGCGAAATCGGAAACTCGGCATTTAGTCTTCTGTTAGACATATTTACTGATATTGAGTTTTCTTGAGTTTTTAAAATCATATTTGGTTATATTAACAAATTCATCAGTAAATTCATTGTCAATTGATGATCTTTGTCAAGAATCGTTCATATTATGTAGAATACTTTGCCCTAAATAATAGGAAGAATGTAAATTTTTCCAGCGTCATTTTTTCACTCGCTTCGTTTATGGATGATTTTCTGCTACATAGAATGTGTGGCAGTTTGCGGCACTTTACTCCCCAAATTACCTTCGGAAAAGCGCGTTCGCTATAAACGGAGGCGACATTAAGAAGTAGGCCACAATAAAACTGTTACCCAAGCATTGCGAACTTGACTTGTGAATGCTACGTGCATTGGCCGATCTGAGGCTAAAGTTAGTATCACCATAGTATATATCATAGTATCACCATAAAATAAGCAAAACAATCTTACATAATAAATTTTCTTAACATTAAAAGAATTTTTCAAAAACTATGCAGTGTGTTTAAATTTTTTAGGATCTTCTGTTATTAATTATTAAAAAAATAAAAAACGTTTACCTGAATTATCATGAAATCCTTCAATATGTGTTGAATAGCCATAAGAGCACTTAGAACTGAAAGGCGATCTACGTTTTCGTATTGGGCAGTTTTCTATAGACTTTATCGGTGCATCATTGTTGAAATCGATTTTAAGGCAAATTCTATAAAAAAATATGTGTGTACACATGAATTTACATTATAACAATAACCAATTTGAGTATAGTCCATAGCGTGTTATCAATAGTAAGTCTAGTATTTTATTAAACGCTAATAATCATTAACCTCCAAAGAAGTTTGAAGGTTTTGATACCCTGAAAATGGGAAATCAGGGTATAATGGTTTAGTAAAATGTATGTAAGAAGCATAAGGAGACGTTACAGACCCTATAAAGCATATATTTATTGTCTATCAGAACAACGAGTTGGGTCGATTTGGCCCCGTTCGGCCATCTGTCTAGCTGTGAATATGTGGGAACGTAACAGATTGCTGAGGGGAGCTGGGGATGTAAGAGTTAACTGTAAGTTAAAATTTTTATGTGATATACCACGCGAGTTATAACTCGTATTAACCCTGATCTTTCGATTTTTTTTATAGTCCACCCCAATAACAGAAAAGGTAAAAATTAATGAATTATAAATTCATTACGCTTTGAGTTTAATTCTTTAAATTTTTCAATAGTTAAATTTAATTGTAGGTTACCCTAAATTTAAGGGTCATACTCCCATGTAAATCACATTATTTTCCAATACAATATAGTAAACATCACAGTTTATTATTTATTAATTTATAACAGGGACCGTAACTATTATAATTTTTATAGAAAAAATTAAAAAATAAGAATTATTTTTTGAGTAATGAAAAAAAAAAATTATTTTTAATTATTATAAATAATTTATATGATAAAAATCAAAAATAATTTTTATATAAAAATCAAATCATAATTCTTATTTTCAATTTTTATAATATAAATTAAAAATAAGAGCTATGACGTAACTTTTATTATAAAAATTGAATTGATATATCGTTTGAAGTAAAGGAGCTAGATCAAATATAGGCCGATATATATGATCTACGCATCAACACCTTTCAGATGATATATAATATGTATGTAAATATGTACATGTATACGTACATATATATATTTAATTATATGCTTACGCACTTGCCCAGTGCACTTGCCCTGTACGAGCATGTATAAGATTTCAAGCCTCTAACTTTTATGGTTTACGAGATCTCGGTGTTAATACTAACATAGTTAGTCGCCTTTATCACGAATTGATGTACATTATGGATTTTGTCACGCCTTCTTTTGGCTGTTACATACATTTTAACCAAAAAACCATTATAGCCTGTTTTCCCATTTTCAATTGGATCAGTACGTAAACCGTTATCGAAAATGTTTATTTAAATCATTTATTTAAAGTCATTTCAAGCTATCATCTATCATAGATAAAAAATCCAAAAAATATGATAAAATATATTTTAATGTTGGTCAAGTTGATTTTAAATAGTATTGTTTTTATGAGTTTTGGTAAAGATATAACATCTTATTAATAAGTCATTTAAAAAACAAAACTTACTTATCGACCTCAGTTAGACAATCCAATTTACTATAGTACGAACATTGTAAGATTTTAACATCGGTTTCAAACGTATCATTCTGAAAAGATGGGGATTAAGAAAAATAATTAGAAAATGTGTTACATTTTGATGATTATGACTGTGGGGAGCAATATAGGTATGCACGTAGTAATGTATATGAACGTATTTATTTGCTGTGTGTTTACATGCTTATACGTGAATATTTGTTGCTCTACAGTCAGCGCGAGTGAACGATACAAACGAACGATATCGAAAGGAGGATATTTCGGGTGCCTAAATAGGACGATAGGCAATCCGGAACGACCGGCGGCCACCAACGATGACACTGTTGCGGCTGAAAAATAGCAATAGCGAAACCTGTAGTAGGAACTAGTGAGTTCAAGTAGCAGTGCAAAGTGCAGTGCATGGTGCGTTAAGCAAGGCTAAGAGGAGCGAGTCCTAGCGTGCCTTTACGCTCGCCCAGCCGGAGTGCGACGAGCCTACACTTGACGATTCTGTGTGCAAATGCGAGACGAGTTCTTGCACATATCATGGGTACCTTTAACATTCACTTAGTTTACAAAGTTTAGCCTACCAATTTGTAAACTTATATGAATTTTAAAGTGATAAATTCAAGAGGGAAAATCACAAGTGACTAATTATTATCGCAGGGCCGCACGCAAAAATACGCATGAGCTTCACTGTGGTGTGAGTACGGAAACTTAATTGTTGAATCATTTTTATTAGGTGTACTAATTGCATAGGTTTTCAATATCATTGAAAAGCGTGTATGTATCAAAACACAAGTCTATGGTAGAAAACGGGGGAATTTGGTGATAAAGGGTGCATTATAAAAGAAGTAAGAACGTTGCAGTCGGGCGTTACCAACTGCGGAATACATATTCATAGTCCGGTTCTTGAATATAAAATTTTCAATATGACACGACACAAAAAGTGGACAACAAATTATTTTTATTGATAGAGGACGTTATTAGTAGCTCAACTATCAATTATATCAACTATTATCGTTTTTGTTTTGTTTTGTGAGATGGCGCTCTAGCACTGAAGTTACATACAGTGTGCAACTAAAGTCACCGTATCCCTGATACATTTTCGCGAAATATGCTGTAACTTCACCAAATTTTTATAAAACACAAAATTTTTGTATGAGGGTTGATAAAATAATCTTTTAACTACATAATACCGATTAAATAATAGCAATATTTTATTTTAGTCTAATATTACAACTAAAAAACTAAAAGTATTCATATATTTGCGCTTACAAAAGTCACCGTACTCTTAATATTCAGATATATTAATTAACTGAAAATATGATATTACTAACTAAAATTCTTAACTTTGTATCTAGTTGGATATCTCTTCATTTTAATCACCTCTCGTAGCTGATTTCGATCTCGATTTGGCATTGAAATGACTAGTTTTTCGATATATTCATTACCAAGTCTGAACCACTCCTGATGCAATGTCTCTCTCAACAGATTTTTGCTGCTGATGTGGTGTTTTCGGATTTTTGTTTCGAGCATATTCCACACATGCTCTATTGGGTTTATGTCGGGACTCTGTGGTGGCGTCTCCAATAAATGAGGCGTGTTGTAGGCGAAAGAGACGGGTATTCATTGCCTTATGCTTAAGGTCATTATCTTGTTGGAAGTAATAATCTGCCTTATACCAAGTTTTTCAGCGCTGCTTTTCAAATTTTTTTGGAGAATGTTAATGTAGGTGTATTGGTCCATCACTCCGTCAATAAACTCTAAGCTGCCAATGCCCGATGCAGCTATACAACCCCAAACCATAAGCCTACCGCCGCCGTGCTTCATCGTCTTTTTTGTATTTTTGGCTTTAGGGTCTCTCCTGGTCTTCTCCACACGCGAAGACGTCCGTCCGAGCCAAAAATGTTGAACTTTGACTCGTCTGAGAAGATCACCTTACGCCAAAAGTCAACTGGCTTGTCTACGCCTTCGAAAAGTCCAAACGCATCTTTCTATTTGCTAAACTTACGTATGGCTTTTTGCGAGGAGTGTAAGACTTAAAGTCGTATGATTTTATGACCCTACGAATGGTTTGCGGGTGTACATCCTTCTGAGAAATATTGCTTATATCCGTTACAATCTTTACTGCGCTGGAAAATGCATCCTTGACCACCAAATGATTTATTTGGCGCTTTACGCGATCAGTAAGTGCAGATAGTCGGCCAGATCTTGTATTATTTTTAATACGCCCAATTACTGGGCGGCCAATTACTGTTTGAATAGTTGACTTGGCTCTGGACATTAGATTAGCTATATCTACATACGACTTTTGCCCATTTGTGTAGAGATGCAATATCAGTTTACGTTCTTCTAAAGCTAACTCTTTACGCGTCATTTTTACCAGGAAATTAGCAAAATTTGACCAAAACAAATAATGCTCGCTAACAAGCACAATATTTTGAAGAATTGCACACATGTCTTAAAATGTCCCGTTCTGTTTAGGAAGAACTCTGGCACCAGACAGTTCGACCCAAGCAATAGTACGATGACTTTTGTAAGCGCAAATATGTGAATACTTTTAGTTTTTTAGTTATAATATTAGACTAAAATAAAATAATGCTATTATTTAAACGGTATTATGTAGTTAAAAGATTATTTAATCAACCCACATCAAAACTTTTGTGTTTTATAAAAATTTGACGAAGTTAGAGCGTATTTCGCAAAAATGTATCAGGGGCACGGTGACTTTAGTTGCCTGTATATAATTTTCGCTACTAGATGGTGTTAGGTTGTGAGGGTTCAAGTCTTATTAAGTCCCATTTTTTTTTATACATACATATTTCGTTTTTTATAAATTAAATATTTTATTGGGAAGGTGCGAGCTTGAATGAGTATCACATCATAGTCGAAAATTGTTATAAGTTTAGATTTGCTTCTTCTTAAATGGCCCTCAAATGCTTATAGGTATATACATATATCAATATATGTATATATGTATGTCTGCACACACAATTTCAAGCATTTCAGCCTTTCTTACGAACGTGCTCATTTGTATGTGTGTAAGAATGTACATATAATGCGTACTCCAGCAATTGCGATTGATTTGCCTTTGCATTGTTTTTGAATTCCCAGCTACTACTTTGGCTTTTCTTTACTATATGGTGTCATAACAATAATGTCACTTCGTTTTAATTAAAATGTTATGTAATGTCATAATTTCGTTTATATATAATTCATAAAAATAATTCATATAATTTCATAAAAATTTTATAAATATATAAATATCTATTAAACTTATTTATATATATAAGTACCGCAGGCATATAAATTTCTTAGTTGGCCGCTACAACAAAATTCTCATAGTATTGCCCACACTACAGCGCAGCCCAAGCGCTGTCGCTG
The DNA here is from genome assembly GCA_037075325.1 of Drosophila mayaguana. Classification (NCBI taxonomy): domain Eukaryota; kingdom Metazoa; phylum Arthropoda; class Insecta; order Diptera; family Drosophilidae; genus Drosophila; species Drosophila mayaguana. Next base: position 15,088,708 of record JBAMCG010000037.1, on the reverse strand, counting down.
CTGGCTGCGCAGTTAGCAGAGCGCGTTCTTTTGCGTGCGTGAATATGAGCTCCTTGTAGGGATCAGGGTATCTCCTAGTCGAGCAGTCTCGACTAGAGCTTTCTTACTTGTTTTTATACTCATTCACGAAGGTGAAATGGTTTTGTGCTATTAAAGCTAGAGAGATTTGAAGTTTGAAACATATACCTATGTAATTCGAGGGGAATTAAAACGTGTAAAAATTTTCCGTATCCGCCTACTAGAGTTGTGGCAAATTGGAAAATGAATTTCCCGATATGCCAGAATTCATATTAGTTGAAGACCTGAAAAGTTAATATTTGGAATGTATACTTGTGTTGGCTACCCAAGATTAAATAGCTTTGGCGCATATCTATACGCCCTTTGAACGCGTAGAAAATCAAGTAAAACTGTAGAGCTCTGAACATATCCAGTAGGGGCTCTCGGGTGGACTATCCAATTTTTTTATAAAAAGGAACGGAGCTCAACAGCTGGCAATACTTCCGGATTTTGTGTCTCGTCTCATTCGTTTTGCAGCAATTACGGATCCAAGTACATGAAAATTTGTAAATATTTTGAATACAGTAGTTAAGTGTACTCATGCAGATCTCTAATTCCTACAGGAGATCTGAAATCCCAAACCGCAATTGACCTGTTTTGTTAATTTTCAATAATTTGAAAGCGAACGTGTGTCGTGTACTGTTACACGGTAAAAATTTGCTTAGATTAAGGCTTCCAACGCGGTATGTCATTAAGTGATTCGACTTCTCTGTCAAAAGATAAAGGGTGGTTCCGTAAAATATGGACATCCCTGTATACATATTTTTTTTTTTATATATATACTTACACAATAATATCCATCGATTTGGTCAACAAACATGCAGAGATATGATTTCCACTCAATTAATATATTTAATAAATTAAATAAGAGATAGTCCTTTCTTATGTTTTTATTTAAGCTTTCAAATCTTTCGTTGATTTTTGATAAGCCGCCGTTTACTGGGAACCTAATGAAAATAAAGGGTAAGGTAACATTTATTAAAAATCACATCTGTCTGTCTATGTGAGATATAATTATACTCATGCACGAAAGTGCCCCGCCCGTTCATCTAAAACTAAAGACTTAAAATTTTGAAAAAATATAGTTCTGTTACTTTCCTTTAAGGGCAAAGGGAATTGGAAATCAGTGGAAAAGCTGGATAATGTAGACTCAAATTGATCAGCAATCATCAATGCTGCAATTCTAAAGATCGATTAAAAATTTATAAGTCTACGCTAACAGGAAAAGTTTGGTATATCGAGTATATATACCAAACTTTTCTTGTTGGCGTAGACATATAAATTTTTGATCGATCTTTAGAATTGCAGCATTGATGATTGCTGATCAATTTGAGTTTACATTATCTATCAAATTTTTTCACTGATTTCCAATGCTGCAATTCTAAAGATCGATCAAAAATTTATATGTCTACGCCAACAAGAAAAGTTTGGTATATATACTCGATATACCAAACTTTCCTGTTGGCGTAGACTTTTTGGCAATTCCCTTTGGCAGATTTAAATCAATAAAAATATGACCGACCTTCTTTAAGCTTGCAAATTACAAAATTAATCGTCGAGGATTGCTCAACAAACCCAAGGTAACTCGCTCTGCAACATCCATCTCATCCAGAATGGCCAAAAGAAATATTAAAGCATGCGAATTAGAATGACAACATTTGAATTTCAGAATTTCAGTTTTGGCGCACAATATCAAAAGACAACCTACACATCGGCGCACTCCAACGCCCTGCGCTGTATACGCTGTACATTCACACGCTCATTCACAGACCGCATGCATGATATTATGTTCACATAGGGGATATTTATTAAATTTAAAAATTTATCTTGAAACGTACTATGACTTTTCTTTGCTATATGGCGTCCTAACAATAATGTCATTTCGTTTTAATTACTATTGGTGTGAGCGACGCGGTGGCACTGTAGGCAGCAGATCTCAGAAGATATAAGAGCTAGAGGCTTGAAATTTTGCATGCATACAGTACAAGCGTATCATATTTTGTCAATAACTTACTTGATTTGTTTTTTAAATTGATTTTGTTCATTGAGCGTAATTTTAATACTTATAGACGTTTTAGAATTCAGTTTTACTGTATCTGAATCTGATCAATACGAAGATTTTGTAATTTACAGATTTTGGATACCTCACTCCCTTCGCCTCTTGCAAAGTACTAGAGACTTGGGCTTTGAATATACACCCATTTCAACATTATGATCATGTTCTGGAATTATTAAGTAACAAAATTCTCATAATATTGCCCACAGTGCAACCCAATCGCAGTCACTGTTAACTGCGCAGTTAGCAGAGCGCGTGCTTAAGCGTGCGTGACTATCAGTTCTTTATACGGTTCAGGGTATCTCCTAGTCGAGCAGTCTCGACTAGAGCACTCTTACTTGTTATATCTTGTAATGCCAATATTGTCATTCTACTTATAATAAATTCCTTTAATTATTTAATTACAAATCTCACTAAATTGTGTTGAAATTTACTTGGTTGTAATGCATAATAATAAAATAATAAATAATGATCTACTAGTAAGTCAGCCATTGCAACGCTTAAGTCATTAAATACTTTGTATCTAAGTTGAAAAGTATATTATTCTAATTACAAAACGCTGTTCAAGAATATCATTTTATATGCATTAAAGTACTTACCTTAAATAACACTTTAAGGATTTACATCTAATTTGCATATCCATTGTAAGTGCTGTTTTTGAAATGTTTTCATCTGCATTATCCTCCTGTATGAATGGCGAGGCTGCTAATAACGAACTTATTCTATCGTAAATTGAAATATCAAGCTCTGCAGTACAGTCTTCTAAAGTGCATTCAATTTTGTTGCTGGTAATATTATGGTTTTGCTTGAAAAGACACGAAGAAATATGTGACAGAATAATTTCGGGTCGAGTGTGATATCCGTCTTGGCAGTTCTAAAAAAAAAAAATAATTTATTTCTGTTATTATTATTTTTATTTTATATTTGATTAGATAATAAAACTATAAAACGTACTAGAGAATTTAATTATCTACGATCAAATTCTTACTAGGAGGATAAATAAAATAAATAATGAAAATAATAATTGAACTTACTTTTTTTCGGTCAAACAAAATTAAGGGATTGTTGTTGTTATCGAGAATTTCACAGAAGTCAAACATCGTTGCTGATAATGTTGTTTTTAAAATCAATTCATTACAAAATCTTTTCTGATTTCCGCTTACTAACAATGATGAGATCATTAGCAACAGATAATTTTTGTTTGGTATTGGAATATAGCATTTTTCGTCAGATTTTTCAATAGTCGCCTTTTGAAAAAAATTATTAGCAGTTTCGAAATAGTTCGTGAAACTTTGAGTGGTATATATATAGCTAGACCCTATGTTATTGGAATCGTTTTCAAACAGAATATCGTTATGAAAAATAACGCCTACAATTTTATATATTTGCAATTTAAACTTTAAAATTTCTCCAGATTTTTCGTCAGATCCCTCATTTATTTGAGGGTTGTTATATGATGTTATGCTGGTTGTAGACGTCGAAGAGATAACAGATTCGCATTTTTTTGAATTTTTGTTATCATAATTATATTCTAATTTTTTATAGCCGTCGTCTTCAGCACACCATTCCTTATCTTGCTCAACAATGCCAGACATTTTTGTAGAGAAATGAGTTTTATGTATTTCAGGCTTTAAATCAGAATAGTTCTTGATCAACTTATCCTTTGGGCGCACTTTATCAAACCCTTTAAATATCCGAATCAACATATGTATTTGTCGTGGGGTCAACATAAAATAAATATCGTTTATTGCAACTTCCAAGTTAATTTTTGGACCAATTATTTTTTCGGTTTGTTTAACACTTATTTTAAAATTTTGACATCCCTTCAATTCAACTATCTTACAAAGCAGTCCAACGGATACCAACTCTGCAATATTAGTCTCAGCACTTGTTATTTCTGAAGTATGAATCGTTAAATCAGAAGTTACCAGGTTGTGTTTAGCTATCATTGGTAACGCTTTCATATTGAGAGATTCATATGTGCTGCCGTTATTAATTAATTCTCCATATGCAGAAAAATATTTGTCATATCCAGTTTGATTTTTATATTCAATATGATTTGCTTTGATTGATATAATCAGTTTTTTAGCTGATTTGGGCAGCACATATTCGATATTAATCGTTGTATTAGTTAAGTTTGCATGTATTCTATTAAGAACTGAAAAATAGAATAAATTTTTAATCAATTATAATTATTATTAGTTTTCAATTGTTTATATAGTTTTATATAATTGAGCAAACGTATAAATACAGTTGCATAGATAATTTACTTCTATAATTTAAATATGTTTTATAATGTCAATTTCTGTAATTTCCAAGTTCGGATAGTACCTTTTTGGTCTTTTATATTTACTACGGTGTAAATACAAGCCAGACTGGCAGCTTGCAAAACTTTGAAGAGCTATCAATTCTAATAATCTAAGAGAAAACAAATAAGGGTGTTCTAGTCCAGACTACTGCGGAGATACACTTATGGTTAAAAAAGAGCTGATATTCACGTACGCATAAGCATGTGCTCTGCTAACTGCGCAGTAAGCATCGACTGCGCTTGGGCTGGGCTGCAGTGTGGACAATACTATAAGAACTTTGTTGCTGAATAATTTCCTTTGTAGTTGGACTATCTTCATGGAACTTTCAGAATGTGATCATAATGTTATCATGTGAGTATATTCTAAAGCACAAGTCTCTAGTACTTCAAATACAAATTGGGGCCGGAGTGGGCGTGGTATCCATCTGTAAATTATAAAAACTGCGTATTGATCAGATGTATGTACACAGTAAATATGAAGTCTCCAGGTCTAAAAGTATTAAAATAAAGCATAATAAAAAAAATAAATTGATCGATTATTTTCGATCAAAAATAAATCGGATGAGTCATCGAAAAAATATGATAAACTTGTACTGCGTATGGTATACACGAGTATGCATGCACGAGTAGCTTTTATATCTTCAGAGATCTAGGCGTTCATACGGACGGACAGACTGACGGACAGGGTTATATCGACTCAGTTGGTCGTCCTGATCAAGAATATATATACTTTATGGGATCTACCACGCCTCCTTCTGCCTGTTACATACTTTTCACAAAACAATTATACCCAGATTTTCCATTTTCAATGGGATCAGATCAGGGTATGAAAACGAAAAATTAAATTAAATTTATTAGATATATTTAAATAAGGTACTCGAGGTCTTTTAGCGTGATACATATGTATACACTTTTGTTGTTTCTAAGCTTCTTTTTATATATTGACTTGAACAACAGGCATGTTAATGCAAATTGATTTGGATTCACCCAATACTACAAATATGTAAATTATTAGTACGAACATTACTTCTGCAGGTGAAGCTGGAAACTCTCTTTTTCAAGAATAATTTATTTTTCTATGTAATTATATATATATATATATATATATATATATATATATATTTTATTTTACTAGGAAGTAAGATATTGTGTTCTTTTTATTTACTTATTTATAATTACATAGAAAGTTAATTACTAGTACCAAAAAATTTGTATTGTGAATAATAATTAGAAAATGTGTTTTTAAGATTATTACATAGGTAAACAGGAAAGCTCTAGGCGAGACTTCTCGTCTACGAGATCCACTGAACCTTTTGAGTATATGGTACATCTAAGTTTTACTCACCATTGTCAATCGTTTCAGCAAATTTTTCCAGCCCAATCAATGTATTGTTGTGGTTTAAAAATGGTATATCATCATCAATTTGCTTCATACATTCCTCAGCCATTTGCATAGAACTACTCACGGAGGACCACATAGATTCTAACATTGTCGTTCCACTTTGACAACGTGTGACTGGTCTTAAAGTTATTGTCAAATTTGAAACATTAAGAGAACTATCATTTGTCATAAGAGCATTCCAAGGTACCATTGCCGTTAGACATCCAATATGCCCAGAAATGACTTCAAAAGCCCAACCTTGATCTTCAAATAAATCATTAAGAGCCTAAAATTAAAATATTTAAAATGAATACTTATTTGAATAGTTATTCTGTTAGCTACTGGCTACAAAACTAAATTGTTTTAGATTCAAATATATAATATTCCACATAAAACAAACTCTGTATCGGCTCGGCTTTGCTTTTGTCGTCCATTATTTTCAATGCTCGGGACACAATACCATAATGCATGCAATAACTCGAGGGACTTGTCGCCTTTACGCTTTGACATCTTTTTCATTCCGTTCATTTCATTTTATTCTGGCTTATTTTATTAAAGGCCTAAGCTATGACGTCTAGAGCTCACTCCAATTCGAACTCAATATGTTTTTGTCTATCATTCACTCATTCGGCTTTATAAAAAACTGATTCAGTATTAAATATAGAAACTCAACGCTTTTTGACTAAATTGCTGATAGCATCCTCTATTGATTTGCCCAAATCAAATGTGAATAAATATTCTGAAATCGGTAACACTCGACAGCAACGTTCTTATTTTTTTCCTTGATTGACCTGTTGAGAGGCATATTTTCTACAGTTGGAAAATAAATCCCTATTATGGTCCCGCTGTTGTGTTTTCTATCCTGATTTATATTTATAGACTGAACCTATTGAAAATGTGAAATCAGGGTAAACATAAAAACCACCGATAAGGTATACATAAGCATTTTTGATCAGGGGGCGAAAGGAATCGGTTTAGCCCTTTACCAGGATTGCTAGCACGCACTGCTAATTGATGTGTTTTATTTAATAAATGTTTACGAAATATAATGAAACTTTCAGCATATGGTTTAAATATTCCATTGAATATTGAACATTTTAGAAAAATTCAATGTTATTCACACTTTTGGTCAAATTTAAAGCCGTATCCAAAATATAATGAAAATCGAAATTCTATCAAATTCATTCAAGTCTATATTCAACATTGGGAGACTCTAGCTTAAAAGATGTACGAGATCACTCTCAACGTCTTACTTGCTCGGCTCCGTCGATTTAGGCTCGGGTGAAAATAAACTCATTATCATTTGAAACAAGAATATTTGCTAATTTTTCTTCACTATTTTTTTGGCTGCTTTAAATTTTTGTTTGGTTGTGTGGCAGTAACGCCACTGGATAAGCAGACGCACGTCAAGCTATAATTTCGAGCACCGTTTAAAATACCTTTTTATATCGAAAGAATTTTTAAATGTTAATTTTATGTGCGTTTATAAATACATAAATCAATATATTTAAAAACTTAGGGTTTATTGTATAACCGAATCTGGTGCCCGACTAGAGTTTTCTTACTTGTTGAATACCGTATGATTAATACTATAACAGTCTCAAAGCAACTTACCTTAACCTTTAGTGATATGTTTTCAACAACAGCTTTACCATTGTAAAGATCAATTTTTAATTGTTCTAGGTTTAAATTATTTTCAAAAAACTGACCCAGATACCTCTGTAACAGGTATCTACAGGTCTTTGTTTTCAATCCATCCCAAAGATTAAACCAAGACATTGTAGTCCTATAAAAATGAGAACAATTAATAATACGTAGTTAGCCCTTTGTTATTGTTTTCAGTTAGTGATGTGTTACGGACAACTGTTTTTCTCGATCATAAAATCGATTGCAACATTACTAATAGTAGCAGTAGTACTTCTTTAATACTCATTTAAAGTAACAAATACTGTTATCATTACATACATATGTATGTATGTGTATTTACATGTGTAAATATAATTGTGAATAATTAACTGAGCTTATAATTAAAGCAAAAACATAATCATATTTCTTAGATTATATTTTAGTAAAAATATCGATAGATGAATTTTTGTAAAAATATCAAAAATAGAAATATCGAACTTTCTATAAATTTACAGAGCACACACTGATAGCCTTTAAACCAAACTAGAATTATAAAATGGCCACTCTGTTATTCAAGCATTTTGCAATAGCGAACTGGAGGGCATCTAGGGTGCATCTGGGAAAGTATGTAACTGCACTGCGTACTCCATCCACTAATGTTCTTAAACGTAACATCAGCTTCTTTAATAAATGTAAGTACACATGTTTTATTGTATGTACATATGTATATAGTAATAAAAAATTTGTATATAAGATATGTATGGACATATACATATACATACATATATATGTATGTATGTATGTTTGGCTCTTAATAATTAAATTAAAGATCATTTACACTTGGAACACAATTTTATTTAATACATATTCAATGGTTATTAATTCCATACATCTATTAAAAGACAGTAGATTACGAAACAGCAGACGTTACATGATCGGCATGTGCCGATCATGCCATTTCAGTATTTTTCTGATCCGGCTTTTCGAAGAATTCAAAAACAAAAGGAATCCAGCCTGGCGTTTCACAGCCAAGTGACGACGACCATCTTTAAAGAATTTACGCCGCTTATAGGTGTCAGCAATTCCTCGATTAATATCGATGATTGCATCTTTTGAAGACAAAACCTCCAAGTGATATACATCCACATGATGATGTCTAGTAGTTTCCTTTAATATGCTCCTGCTACTTCCAGTTAAGTCCTCTTCCGATGTAATGTTGCAATGTTAGTCTCCATTGTGGTTGGCGCTTCTGTGGTCATTACTGAAGATTTTGAGTCATATTGTCGCTTTTCTCTCCAGCTGCACTTCTAGCAGTTGCAGTCTATCGGATATCTGTAGATGTATTTTCAATGTTTCTGTAGATACCGAAGGTGTGGCAGCAATTGCATTTTCGTCATCTCATCTTGTATGTCCTCTGAGTTTATTGGTGGATCCTTTGTCGGAGTTGGTGGAAAACAGATCTTGTTTTTTTTTATCTTTTGCCTTCACTTATATATGTTTTTGTTGTTACTATTTGAACTTTATTATCTATTTGAACTCTATCTATTTAGGCAGAAAGCAATTGAAACTTATAATTCGGTCAAATTTAGAGTCAGTTATCAAAATATAACAAAAATCAAAATAATATATCATATGTATATGCAACAAAGTCCCTGCTTTATATTGCGCACTAGGGATTTGAACATTTCACTATATACTCGGGTTGACAGTTCAAAACCAATTAGATATAGTTCTAGCCTTAAACGCTTAAGGAAGTATTCTGGAACACCCGACTGTTTTTTTACAAAAAGTTAAAGACGCGCGTGTTAACTTAACAACCAGCATGCTAAAATTGATGTTTTAAGCATAAATTCTCTATTCTCTATTGAAAAATGTTTGTATTTTTGTTTGCAGTACCTGCCGAAGATATCTGGCGTGGGGTGACAGCAGTAAGCAATGCTGGAAAAAAAAGAGGCCGTGGAAAAGGAACTGGAAAAAAAGTTGCGAAGGATTTGAACAGAGGCCAAACAATCGGGCTCGGAAAAAATAATTTCATTTGGCCTGGTCTTAATGCACCAATTATACGAGGAAACGAACTTACGCATCAACAAAAGCAATCTGAAAGCATGGATAGAGAAAAAAACATTATTAGTTTGCGTGACTCAATGGGTAATTTCAAGCTTATGAAATTAAATCCAATAGATCGAGGTTGGTCGGGAACAAAAATGCCAGGTCGCAGCATTGGGCCACCAGATGCTGTTGGAGAAGAGAATTTTAATTTATTCGATACGCGTGTATTAGAGAATAAGATAGTATTTATAATGAAAGGAAATATGGGGAGAAAAAGACGATACTCTGTTTTATCTGTCACAGGAAATAAAAATGGATTAGCTGGGTTCGCAACAGCTAAAGCGCCCGAGGTTCGAACCGCCCTGCGAAAATCAAAAAATCGTTCGGGTCAGAAACTTATTAGTATTGACCTTTATGAAAATAGAACTATTAATCATGATTTTTATACTGCATTTGGGAAAACTAAAATTTTTGTATTTAAAAAACCGGAAGGGTATGGCTTAGTATGCCACAGGGCAATACAAACAATTTGCAAAGTTATAGGGATACAGGACTTATATGCAAAAATTGAAGGCTCAACAAATCTTCAGCACATTGTGAAAGCATTTTTTATCGGGCTTATGCGACAAAAATCATATACCGATATAGCGAATGAAACTAAATTGCACATTGTTGAACGTCAAATGGCACAGAATGGATTTACAAAAATTAAAGCAAGTCCTGTTCAAGATTTAAAAACTTCCGAGAAGGATCGAATTATCGATTTTATGCAGTTCACTTTGGGAAATAAAATTGTATTAAGGAAAAAAAAACTACCTCCTTATTATGTAAATTCTAAAGGTCATCATTTATTTGAATGTAAAGCAGAACGATTTAGAAATCAGTCCAATGTTCGTTTGCACAAATTGGTAAATTCTTATATGTAAACAAAATAATACTATGAATAAAAGTTTTTGCCTGTAATACAATAAATCACCATATAAATGGGATATTATATTGAGGAAAAAGGGTAACTCGTTCTTATAAATTTAAAAAAGTGCTTCAGCAATACTACGTTCTATCTGATGTTTTGCCATTATCGTCTGAGGAAGCACACTGACTTCGTCGTATCATATTTTTACTGGATGAGCCAATAAATACCAAGCCGAGCAAATAAGAAGTTGAGGGATACTGCTTGAAAAACATTTCTTTAGTTGTCCAGTGTATGTTTTGTATAATTATTGGCAGAAGCTAGTTGAATTTTTGCTATTAGTTCAATTTTAATCATGTAGATATGTACATTCGTTGGTTCCAAAGGGACGTGTAAAATCAGATTAAGCTATTTGAGAGGCGTAACGAGATTGTTGATTCTTATAGATTTGCCGACTTCTTTTTTGGTTTGGCGGTGGAACATATTCTAAACTCTAATATTCGACGACAAGTGACATCGTTGACTGAGAAGGTTGCGAGTTGCGCATTTTGTTCATTTTCCACGCTGTTCCTCATAAAATCCGTTGTATGTAAGCATCAAGGCGATTATGGTCGAGGGCAGTTACGTTTGGCTTGAGGAAATGATGATTGGTCAACAAATCAGGAAATGCCCTGCAGTAAGAACTGCAAGATCATCGAGATTTTCTGAAAGTAGAAAAAAACACGAGACTTGATTATATATTTAGCATACCAAAGAGCGCAGTTCGTCGATGACAAGTGACAATCCCATAGAGCGATATATACTGTTGCATCCTATAGGCCGCCGAAATGTGGCGAACGAGGTGGTATGAATTATGAACTTCGAGGCAGTAATTATGAACTTTAGTGCGACGTCCTTGCCTCACAAATCGACGCCTCAGTTCTGCCAGCTCGTTTCATAAACAACTAACAAAGCTGGTAGCGTTGTCATCTTGGAATACCGTAGGTGCCAATGAAACGCTTATGCGCGCACAAAAACGCAGCCTTCGAAAGATCCTTCGCAAGTTCCAAGTTTAGTTGCGAAGCAATCGAGCACACAGATATATGGTTTTACTGATGATCTACTTCGAACACCAGGCTTGTAATAAAAAGGACCACAATAACTGTGCACAATCCTTAGGCAAGTCCGCAATTATTTGCTAGACGAAGCCGAGAACTGCAGCAGGTTGTTCATCTTCGCAATGCTCAAGCAATAGTTTTCATGCCGCTTATGCTAATTGCAAACGCCCACCAACTCGAATCAACATTCACATGACGAATGAACATTCTTCTTTCTTTAATGGGGCGACACTAGCCTTAGAATTAAGTAAATTAACTTAAACAACATTATTGTTCGATGAACGAACATAGACACATTAGCCATAGATAGGATAGCATCGCAGAAGGCATGTAGTTCGAGTCTTCCCATAAGTTGGAGTACATAACGAGAAAATATTGAATAGCGCATTTGATGAAAATCCTTACATTCGCTACACTTGTTTTCAATGGTTGCAGTAGTCTCTCATGCAACTCTCAAAAACGATGAGGCAAGAAATATTTGAATTTATAAATATCTGCGCTTGGCACCAGTGATATGTGGTTCAGATATATTCCTTCATAAATGCAGAGTATTTCTTCGGGGTAATTTAATTTCGAGCGAAATTACGCTCCGAATTTGCGATGAATAACGAGAGTTTGGGGGCCGATTGCCCGCCACCAGCTATGATCCAGTTGAGTTGAGTTTTCTGCGAAACTGGTAATCCAGGTACCAACAGCATTTGCCCAAAGCACAACAGGTCGAAGAAGAGAACGGATCAGCTAGTATGTTTGTATGTTTGAAGGTATATTCCAATCACTTGTACACATTGAAATCGCAGACTGATTGTCAGTAATCGTCTGGGCGTGAAATAATCTGATATCCTCGATTTCAAACCGAGATCGACTATGTATCCTTCAGTTGAGAAGCTGGCATCTCCAATGCCAGAAACTGCAGTAAACAATTTTCTGTTTCGAAGCTGATGCTGATTTGCGAAGTGACTGATGACAAAGTAAAGTTGAGATCCTGAGCCCAAGAGTACACGACAGGGAATGAATGTTCCACTTCGGCTCTTGACAAGGGTTATAGCAGTGGCTAGAAAACGAATAATGCAGAAGGAAGCATCGCATACCCCATAAAGTATTCTTGATCATGGCGACGAGCTGAGTCGATATAGCCCTGTCCGTCGGTCCGTCCTTCCGACCGTCCGTCCGACCGTCCGTATGAACGCCTAGATCTCAGAAAATATAAGAGCTAGAGACTAGTATATAGCATACGCAGTACAAGTTTATAATATTTTTCGATAACTCGTCCGATTACTTTTTTATCGAGAATAATCGATAAATTGATGTTGGTTTTTCAGCATAGTTTTGATACTTTAAGACCTGTAGACTTCAGATTTGGTGTGTACATCTGATATATACAAGCAAGTAAGAAGGCTTTAGTCGACACTGCTCGACTAGGAGATACCCTGATCCCTACAAAGAGCTGATATTCACGGACGCATAAGCACGCACTCTGCTAACTGCGCTGCAAGCAGCGACTGCGCTTGGGCTGCGCTGCAGTATGGTCAATTTTATGAGAATTTTGTTATTAAATAATTTCTCTTGTAGTGGAATTGTCTTAGAACGTGATCATAATCTGCAAATGTGTATACATTCCAAAGCACAAGTCTCTAGTACTTAAAATACGTATTTTACAAATTGGGGACGAAGGGGGCGTGGTATCCAAAATCTATAAATTACATCTGCGTATTGATCAGATGTATGTACACACCAAATCTGAAGTGTCCAGGGCAAAAAGTATTCAATTTACGCTGAATAAACAAAATCGATTTATTGATTATTGTCGATATAAAAGAAATCTGATGGATTATCGATAGAAATTTCAAGTCTCTAACTCTTATATTTTCTGAGATCTAGGTATTCATACGGACGGACGGACAGGGATATATCGACTCAGCTCATCGTCCTGATCAAGAATATATATACTTTATGGGATCTGCCACGCTTCCTTCTGCCAGTTACATACATTTTAACAAAAACAATTATACCCTGATTTCCCATTTTCAATGGGTTCAAAATAATTTATAGTCCACTTTTTGTGTCGTGTCATATTGAAAATTTTATATGCTAGAGCCGGAATGTGAATGAGCATTCCGCAGTTGGTAACGCCCGACTGCAACGTTCTTACTTGTTTATATAGAGGAATGATGAAAGACTCTTTCCAGGGAAATCAGAAGTTTCCAAAGATAAATTAAACAATTTTAGTAATGGTGACTGAAGAGAAACACTGCACTCTTTAATCACACAACTTGGAATATTATCAGCAACAGGCGAGAAAGATGATGCTGCCTAATGGCAGCAGCTAAAGAGGCTGCAGTGACTTTATACACGTGGATTGAAAAAATCTGCAAAGATATCAGAGGAATCCTGGTCATTATAACCTTCTTCAGCACCAAGGACGAATGAGGACGGAAAACCGGAAATTTATTTACGCTTCAAGTTTACAAATGAGAAAAATAGTTTGAATCCCGAGCAAACTGATGTTTGCAACGTATAAAGTAATTCTCATAACAACGAGAATTTAAGAGATTGTAATTTGACTTGGCTATGGAATATTTAGACCAGTCAGAACTTGAGCCAGACCTTTTATACTTTTCGAAACATTTAGTTTTAATATTTCTTAAATTCAAAAGAGTCTTAGTGAACCAAGGCGATTTATTTGAAAAGAGCGATATACGACAGAGAGGGACGCACAGATTCAGAATAGAGTTTAAGGTAGTATAAAAAAACTATGCTGCTGAGTTAATAAAAAGAGACCAGCTCTGTTGAATTAATTAATTCGTAAAGCAAAACAAAATCGCATTTGCAATAACAGCTACTAAGTTTAGAAGACAAAGGAGTATTAGCTTGAGGATTATCAACAGATAATAAGACCTCTAAAGTGGGGTGATGTATATCCTCAGGTTAGCAAAAATGAGTTGATCAATGAGTTGACCGATTCAGATGATTAGAAATAGAGTTCATCTGAAATATAGACAGATTAAACAATTAATCAAAAAGATAGTGATCAATTGTCAGAAAAAACTGATTTGCATTACAAGTCGAGGATCAAGAAGTGTTAGGAATATTAAAATCAGCCAACGCAAGAAATATCTTTAATACAAGTTATATGTAGAGCATAAACTTCGACATCAGAAGAGGGAGGGATAAAAGAACATGTGATAAACTCATTGATCATTCACGATGGAAGAGTTAATTTAACCTCAATAATCTCCGCATCATGAAGGGACGAAAAGGTAAACAATTCGGAGAAGATACTGGATTTAATAGCAATTAACACCCCACCCCCTTTACGCATTCAACGGCTAAGTCTATAAATAGTGAAATTACTTGAAAAAATGTCACTTTTATGAGTATTATGACTTAACCATGTTTCAGTGAAAGCGATAATATCATACTGTACACTAAAACTTTGCAAAAATAGATGTTTAAGTTTAGAATTTAAATCACGTATGTGTTGTTAGATCAAGGACAGCTGAGAAGAAGATTGCATGATTTGATTGCATATAATATATAAAATCCGATACTGCCTCACATGCCGAATCCTGGATAATAAAACTTGCTTTCGAGGAGAGATGACAGATAAGTGAATTAGTAGCCGATGACAGTACAGAAGCATAAGGTGATGGAGGATAAGGGAATTAGGCGACGATGTTACTATGGAAGGAGGTATCAACAACAAAGAAGTCTCCGATTTAGGTGGAGGATTCCTTCTGCAGCAGCCATGTCACTGGATAACTGATTAGAAATCTTCTTCAGTTTTAAAAATTGAGCCCTCACAGTAATATACATTTTAGTAAAGTTTATCTATTTTCCAAGCAACTCGGACAAGACCAGCGTACGCCCCCGCTACCAATTTTGGCAGTAGACATAATCTTCTCATAGTCACGCCCAGTAAGACCTACACACTTAGTATGCATCAATTTGTCGCACAACCAGCAACTTACAAATTCCGATTGTGCAGAATCAACTGCCTGCTTGAAAGAGCAAGCTTTTTTGCAGCCGCTCATTTTGGCAAATGAAACTGAAGTATAATAACAAAAAGAGAAAAAACATTGCAGTCGGGCGTTACCAACTGCGGAGTATTCATGGCCTACAAATTATTTTTATACCCTGAACCCATTGAAAATGTGAAATCAGGGTATAATGGTTTTGTGAAAAATATGTAACAGGCAAAAAGAGGCGTGGTAGACCCCATATATATTCTTGATCAGGGCGAGTAGCTAAGTCGATTTAACCCTGTCCGTCTGTCCGTGATACTAGAGACTTGTGCTTTGGGAAATTCATGTATTTCAATTTTATGATCATGATATAAAAGTTTCATGAAAATAGTCCACGACAACAAAAGTTATTAAAAAATTAAGTTCCCATAATAAGCCCACACTGCAGTTAATGCGTGTTTATGCGTGCGAGCCTCTGTGTGTTTGTGTTTCTTTTGAAGCAGAAAAAAGCGAAGAATTCTTGAAATATCTGTTCCTGAAAGGGATTAGGAGATTTCGTAGTCGAGCAGTGTAGATTAGAGGTTTCTTACTTGTAATCGATAGAGGAGGTTATTAGTAGCTCAACTATCAATTATATAAACTATTATCGTTTATTCTATGCGTACAGACAAAAGCGCGTCTTCTAGCATATTCTAAAAATTGTGAGTGATTTGTGAATTTTTCAGTCGTTATTTTATATTTTTGAGATGATGCTCTAGCACTGAAGTTACATAAATAATTTTTCGCTACCGGATAACCAACCGAAACAGGGGTGGCGATGGTTAAGGCAACGCAAGTCGTGTTAGATAGCGTGGGTTCAAGACTTAAGACTTATTCGATCCCATTTTCTTTTTTCATAATTTCGATATTTTATTGGGAAGGTACGAGCGTGAATGAATATCACTTAATATTTTTCATTTTCTTAGTTGAAAACTATTATAAGTTTAAATTTGTTTCTTCTTAAAAGCCCTCAAATGCTTGTACGCATAATACAATCTAAATACACATATACAAAAGTCTGCATACACAATTTCAGCCATCTTATGCACGTGCTCATTTATTTGTATGTGTGTAAGTATGTAAATATAATGCGTACTCTAGCATTTTCTAAGAATCTCAATTGCGATTGATTTGTCTTTGCATTGTTTTTGAATTCCCAGCCGCTGCTTTGGATTTTCTTTGCTATATGGCGACCTAACAATAATGTGATTTCGTTTTAATTACTATTACTCACTCATGTATATCATACCACTAACCATAGAACACATAGACTGGACACGCTGAAGAAACATTTTGTCCAACTTTTTTTTGGGCCAGGTTACCCCACACAACTTCGTATTCGCTCGGCTCCTTACTTTTAGGCTCGGCGTACGAAAATTCACTACAGCACAATCATTTCGCTTCAAGCGTTCAACCGAGATGGTCGACATTTGAAATAAGGTGACCCTATGCTCAATTTTTCTTTCTTGCTCTCTCTCTCTCTCTCTCTCTCTGTACTCTGCTTTCTCAAATATGTATATGTATGCATGCATGTGAGCACGAGCAGCAGCTCACAAAAATTCAAATTTTTTCGCAGCTAGACCCCTTGTGTTCTCTTCTGAGTGAAGAGTATACCGAACTCTTCAAATCGATTGCCATGGTAAGCACACGCCAATGTTCATTTCCCATGCATACACACATGCACATACTCAGGCACATAGGCTCACAAATGCTTCTACGTTACCCCACAATTTTTGTGAGCATCGCGGAGAGCATAGAGAGAGCGAGAGCAAGAAAAAAAAATTGAGCATAAAGTCACTTTATTATAAATGTCGACCATCTCGGTCGAATGCTTGAAGCGAAATGATTGTGCTGTCGTGTATTTTCGTACCCCGAACTTAAATGTAAGGAGCAGAGCGAAAACGAAGTTGTGTGGGGCGGCCTCGCTCAAAAAAAAGTTGAACAAAATTTTTCTTCAGCGTGTCCAGTCTATGTGTTCTATGGTTAGTGCTGATTGCAGACACTAACAACCGAAACAAAGGGAGGGGTAAAAGAGGAAATTAAAAATAACGGGAGTTTACGATTGTAGCAACAAAGGTGTAAGCTAAAACATAGCGTGTGCCAATACTTTATTGACGAAAATTTGTTGTATATATTTATATTTTAGACCTATGCAAATGAACCAAAGCAAAAAAATTTTTTTTTTTGTTAAATATTATTACAATACATGCACTTAATAAATATAGTTGTTCATTTATTAATAGCAGTATTCAAAAAGAATTACAGCACAATAGAAGTTTGATTTTTCAATATGCCAATACTTTTTTGACCCACTTTACGACGGGAGTGCGTCATTGCATTTGCCAATAAAATTGGGCTAGGCGGCAGCAAATTTCCACATATTTTAGCGGATCTAATTTCAAAATGTTGACTGATTAATACATTTTTTATTTTTTATAGGCATTTAACGTCGACTCTGTCAATATGTATCCGTATTTCGCATACAAACGCGCGTAAGTTCCACCAGCATGATAAGGGCAAACTCGAAAGGACTATTCTGAGAATGTCAGAATCAACTAGAACAGACAGAAAAAACTTCGATTTATTAAGTTTCCCGATTTTGTTTTTGTTTTTTTTATCATCATCTAAGGTCAAACAGACGGTGAAGTCTTAACGCGACCGAAGTGGACTTGAGTTCTGACACTTGTAAGGCTACGTTTTTCAGCTGGGGCAGACTTAGTCTGCCCAGGGTTTTCTCACAATAAATTTATAATCTTTGAGACACGGCCGGGAGTGCGGTGGTAAAAGGGATTCGGCAAATCTGAGGTTTGGACCGTCGCGCCCACGCGCGCGCCAGCGGAGCGCATTCAACGCTTCGCACGTGGACGGTGGTAGGAGAAGGGGGGGGGGGGTGTATCTCCGGAGCGACGGGGCCGCGCCCGAAGACTCGCTGGGTTGGCCGTCGCGCCGGCGCGTGCGCTCGCAAAGCGGCTCAAGCTGAGTGGCGTCGAGAGGCGATGGAGATGGAGATGAGGTTTAAGGACGGGTGGAGGGCAGACAACTTACTTTTCCTCTTTCGTTACACAGTTTTATTTTACTCTCGCTTTACTAACTATTAACTATTAACTTATTCTTCGTTTCCACGTTTTCTTCACCACGTGTTTCATTTCACTCCTTTCCGACAACGTTACTCACTACCAACGATCGGTTGGTTGCCTACGCCTCTCACTCGACTGCCATGGCCGCCTTTGGCCGCTCGCGTGCGTGGCCGTCCAATTCCCCGCGGCGTAGGCAATGCAACTCCCCACGCCGGGCAGAGTTGCATTGCCGATCATCGGCGGCGCGCGCCCGCGAGCAATTAAAAAATTCAAATCAAGCTAATCCTGACTTAATTACTACTAAATTTCTTATACCCTACCAAATCCCTTATACTAGCTTAACTACTACAAAATTACTTATAATAACTTACACACTACAAAATAAGAGCTGTGAGGCGGTGCGCGGGCAAGCCGCCTTACACACTAACCATACAACACATAGACTGGACATGTAGAACAAATTTTTGTACAGCCAAAAATGTTAAGTTCAGGGACCACTATACTTCGTATTTGCTCGGCTCGGTCGTTGAAGGATCGGGTAGTGAAAATACTGCACGACAAAATCAGCGCGCTACGAGCGCTCAAATGGAATGGTCCCTTTTTTATATGGAGCACAGCTATGTGCTATTTGTCCTACTCTCTCTCTCTCACACTCTATCTCTTTCTTCTCTCTCTATGGTCTCTCAAATCATCGAACTCAGCAGCACACAAAAATCGAAATTTTTCGCGACGATCCCAGCTCTTTCCTTTTGAGTGAAAAGTATACCAAAATCTTAAAGGCGTTTGCCACGCTAATGCACACAAAATATTAGCGTTTCGATGATTATTTGTGGGAAGGGTATGAAAGCGTGGATGCGCATAAATAATATAATTTCACGACGGGAATGTACACACACAATTGCAGTCTCTAAAAACATGTATGAACAGTTGGTTGCCTGTGTACGAAGCTCTACTATTATAGGGCTTATAGACTATCGAACTCTTCAAAGGGCTACTATGTTATTATATATATTGTGAACTGCACACACCTACAAACGTTTGATTGTGTTTACGCATCGGACGCGATGCTCACAAAAATTGTGGGGTGCCATTGTAGAAGCATTTGTGAGCCTATGTGCCTGAATATGTGCATGTGTGTATGAATGGGACATGAACATTGACGTGTGCCTACCACCAAATAAGCGTAGAATTTTGTGAACGACTTTGGGTTCGAATTGCAGAATCGCGTTTATATTTAAGAAGCTGATTTTGTTTGAATGATCGTGGGTTTGCCTATCAGAATGATTTAATAAATTTATTGATTCAAATATAATATTGTGGATTTTTGTGCGCTGCTGAGTTCGATGATTTTAGAGACCATAGAGAGAGAAGAAAGAGATAGAGTGATAGAGAGAGAGAGAGAGTAGGACAAATAGCACATAGCTGTGCTCAATATAAAAAAAGGGACCATTCCATTTGAGCGCTCGCAGCGCACTGATTTCGTCGCGCGAACTTTTCACTACCCGATCCTTCAACGACCGAGCCGAGCAAATACGAAGTATAGTGGTCCCTGAACTTAACATTTTTGGCTGTAAAAAAATTTGTTCTACATGTCCAGTCTGTGTTGTATGGTTAGTGGTTCTGAAAACCAAGCAATCTACCCAATTAAATGACAACTGGAATTTAAATTCCACTTCGTTCACTCCATCTGTCAGGTGAAATTGAGTTTTCGGCAGCGCTTAGGCGGCTTGCTAGTAATGCTTTGTGTCTCCCAACGCGTTTGTACCATCACATGTCACTTAGTGCTAATAGTTATTATTACTTTTCTTGATTAGAACATCTTACTATTTCCACAATCATTGAGATTTCATATTTGTAAATTATAATTGTGCAACGCAAAATATATCAGCACTTTAATGCATTTATTCTGACAATCAATTTAATTGCATTCAATAAATTTATTCTTCGAATTTCGGAGCTGTACTCTTCGTCTTAGAATAATCTCTTATGGGAGAGTAAAACTGTAAGTAATCAAAAATAATAAAAAAACATTAAATCTAGTACATTAACTAACAAAATATTTGTATGCTGATTGAAATTAGTACCTTATATTGCTTGTCCTTATATTCTTGCCATGGCTCTGGATTGGATGAGCGGTTCCATGTAACATCTGGATTCCTTGTAGCTAGGCGAGTCATATAATAAACGGCTCCAATTGCACCGGCAGCTACACAAACGTATAGCGGAATCAACTAATGTTTACATATTGATAAAAAAATTTCATTCAACTTAATATGATTATGTAATATCTGAAGAAAATAAAATTACTAACCGCTGGATTTTTTTTCAGACTTTGTAATCCGAGCCCCTGCATGGTATAAGTGTACTAATTAAAAATAAATATATTCTTTACAAAATGTATATTCAATTAAAACGTTTTTCTTACTTCTTTTCTTTTAATAAACTGTGCACAAAATTAACTGTCTTACTGACTGTTAGAGCTGGGCAACAATCGATATCTCTATCGAGGTATTTTTACCTCTGAGATATATAAGAATCCCATCACTAACTATAGAACACATACACTCGACACGAAGAGCAGTGCTGCCAGTTTGGCGATTCAGTGGCTAGATATGGCCACGTTAAATGCCAATGGCATAGAGAAAGGTCATGTTAATTTTTAATTTAAGTGTTTCTAATTTTTATTTTAGTGTTTCTAAAAATACATATGCATATTTGTTAAATATCAAAATTTTCACAATAATTTTAAATATTTTTTAGCCACTTTTTTCCCACATCTACGAATTTTTGCATAGGAGATTCTGACAGCACTGACGCAGGGTAATAATTTGGTCCGTTTTTTCTGCATTGAGACTCCACACAACTTCGATTTAGCACAATCATTTCGCTTCATTCGGTCGACCGAGATGATCGACAGTTGAACAAAGTGCCTACTATCACTAACCATAGAACACATAGACTGGACGCGCTGAAGAAAGATTTTGGGCCACGTTACCCCACACAACTTCGTATTCGCTCGGATCCTTACTTTTAGGTTCGGCGTACGAAAATTCACGACAGCACAATCATTGCGCTTCAAGCGTTCGACCGAGATGGTCGACATTTGAAGTAAAGTGACTCTATGCTCAATTTTTTTTTCTTGATCTCTCTCTGTGCTCTCCGCTCTCTCAAATATGTATATGTATGCATGCATGTGAGCACGAGCAGCAGCAGCAGAAAATGCCAAATTGACCTTTCAAACCTGCTAAAAATGGCTAGATAAAGTTCAAAATTAGCTAGAATATCCATTTTAGTTTTTTATTATGAATTATATTTTTATTCGAAAATTGACACAAAATTATCAATCTCCATATTTCTCAATTTTCTCTTCGGCAGTGTACAAGTTATTATATTTTGGTTTTCTAATATTGAAGTGAATTAACACGTACGAAGTAACGGTGTTCACACTTGTATAGAAGCAACGGTGTTGCGTGAAATGAGAAGACTTGGATAGTTCCGTGGCGATGACCGACGTTCTTTATTTCCAAAAATCTACTAGCCCTAAGTGACATAAATTCTTATAATCGAAGCTAGCCCTAAGCCCTGAAAACGCAGGCATTGCATATATTGCGAGGGATCATATATCGCTGAAAAGCAACAGTGTTGCGCGTGTACGCTTCTGCCGCTGTTGTGCAATATCCGCTTGAGACGGCTGGTGTCGTAAGCATTTATGCTGGGAATGCATGGTCAGCTTGAATATTTACGTTCTGCTGATCGGTTATGTAAACTCCTCCCCCATTTAGATGAATGACGTCCTCGGAGTTCCTGAAACTGTTAATTACCGTCTGAAGATCACGTTGACTTTTGTTCCTCCGATGTCTTTGGTAAAGTTTCATTAGGGCGTAACAGGAAAGTAGAAGGATGACCACGGTTAGTCCAGATATTATTGGTCTTCTTACCATTCCTTCTTCTAATTGGGTAATGGCCCAGAGGTTTCTTATGCTTAGCTTCTGTAGGTACGGCAGGCTTGGTATTTCCTTATGATCCGTTATATTTAGAAGCGTGGATGCCGCTGGTCTCGGGGATTTCCTCACGTAGTTTTTAGGATTTCTATATACGGTGTCGTTTACCTTTATCTCGTTGTCAAAGGTAAGGAGGAATGTCTCTTTCACAATTTGCTCATCAACTATAGCTGCTCTGTCGTTAATGATGATAACGCCATAGTCGACGATGGTTAGAGGTTCAAGATGGCCACCTGGGTGCAGTTGTTGTGCGCACGTTGTATAAGGTAATTTCTTGCAGAACGTGAGGGGTGCACTACAATTTCCTATTGATATTACATGGATGGAAATTTATTATAATGCCATTATGTTGAACAGAGTATATTGTTAGTTTCTTAAATACTGCGTTAGGCTTAGGGTATCTTATTACAAAATTTAGAAAGTTATTATTAAGCAAGACTTTAACTTGAGATACTTCCATTATGTCAGTAATAGTGATATTTATAGGGTTTTCATTAACAATATTTTTTAGGTCAGAAGAATCCAATATGGAGGGGTTTACAATTCCAACTTTTGCCAGTGTTACTGATAGCATTAAGGTTTCTAATTCTGAAATAATTATTCTGTTTCTTGAGAGCAGTGTTTCATACAAATGTTCCGTGTCTATCTGCTTTGTTTTTGTTATGAGGTTTACTGTGTCGGTTAGCTTATTTATTTGTTCCTGCATTTTTGTGTTTATTGTTACTTGCCTATTTTCTGATTCTACAAGTTCTTTCTGTGTAAATTTCTGGTGTGCCAGCTACGACTTTAGGAACGGTGCCTAGCATATTAATTCTCCTACCATGTCTACGATGGATATTTACTGTGGCTATTAGTGTTTCTTAGTGTTTTTACTGTGGCTATTACACGTGCCTAATAACTGTCTCATGTGTGATCGTGGAAAATTTTTTCTTAGTTCTTTCGTGTCCTTTACTATTGCTGAGTATAGAGTAAGATTAGTAGAATGTTTTAAATAATGGTAATCCGTCCAAATGGCTACATATCCGTCTGAGAGCGGTATGTAATCTGTGTTCGTATAATCAGTAAGTTTCGCCGCTACCGTTGTAGCAAAAAGAATTATATCCCAAATTCTAAAAGATAAAAAAGGGAGTTTAATGTTTTGTTTATCTTAAGTTGTCCTTGTGGACCACCCTCCCTTTTATTAAGACCGTTGTCCCCAAGTCTGCGTCAATTTTGTTTTCGTTGTACAGAGGTGTCAATTTGATCCCTAAACGTCTGTTTGCTTTTACAAGAACTGTATCGCCTACTTGGAATTGTCTATCATGTCTTGTTTCATTTACACTCTTTATTTGAAGCTGCTGTGCCTTTTGAATTTTATTTCTTATTTCAATTTCTAGTTCTAGGGAGGATGAGTGGATTATGTCGATTGGACGTTTGTCTGTTACCGAGTGAACTGTGTTGTTGTATTCGATAGTTGCTTGAAGTATCGTTTCAACGGTATCAGTAATTTTCCTTTGAGCTGTTAGGCATCTTGCGATGTCGCTGAGGGTGCTATGGAATCTCTCGACCTGTCCATTCGAAGTACTATGAAGTGGTGGGACATTAACGATTTGAATGTTATACTGGCTGTTTAATAGTGATTTTATTATTTCAGACTTTATGGAGGGTTCATTATCGTAATAGATCGTCTTGATATGTCGATAAAAATTTACAAGTTATAAAATTGCCGACTGTATGTCAATTATTGTCCTTGGGTTGAACAGTTGCGAATTTTGAAAATTTGTCTATGCATGTAAGGAAGTATTTTTTATCGGTTGAGTATACGTCAGTGTGTAGCATTTCACCCACATAGGAAGGTATAAGAGTTTCTCCAAGTATTTGTTTTTGTGGGTGACGGTTGTACTTAGCTGTTTTACAGATTTTGCAATTTGCAACAACTTCGTTTGCTAGTTTTGTCATTTTTGGAAAGAAATAGTCTTGTAAAATCTGTTTTACATTTTCTTGGGCTGCTCTGTGGGCTCGATTATGTTCTGTTACAATTATTTCCTTTTGTTCGTTTTTGTCAATAATGTCATTTACCATATGTTTTGTATATCGAAATATTGTTGTTGGGAAAGTTTCTACTAATTTATGTTGTATGAATGCCAGTACCGGTAACTTATTTAAGCTTATTAAATATATGTATAAGTGACGCACGCATATAAATATCTTAGTTGGCCGCTACAAATGCCGATTCGCCAATTTTTTTTTCTTGATCTCTCTCTCTCTGTGCTCTCCGCTCTCTCAAATATGTATATGTATGCATGCATGTGAGCACGAGCAGCAGCAGCAGAAAATGCCAAATTGACCTTTCAAACCTGCTAAAAATGGGTAGATAAAGTTCAAAATTAGCTAGAATATCCATTTTAGTTTTTTATTATGAATTATATTTTTATTCGAAAATTGACACAAAATTATCAATCTCCATATTTCTCAATTTTCTCTTCGGCAGTGTACAAGTTATTATATTTTGGTTTTCTAATATTGAAGTGAATTAACACGTACGAAGTAACGGTGTTCACACTTGTATAGAAGCAACGGTGTTGCGTGAAATGAGAAGACTTGGATAGTTCCGTGGCGATGACCGACGTTCTTTATTTCCAAAAATCTACTAGCCCTAAGTGACATAAATTCTTATAATCGAAGCTAGCCCTAAGCCCTGAAAACGCAGGCATTGCATATATTGCGAGGGATCATATATCGCTGAAAAGCAACAGTGTTGCGCGTGTACGCTTCTGCCGCTGTTGTGCAATATCCGCTTGAGACGGCTGGTGTCGTAAGCATTTATGCTGGGAATGCATGGTCAGCTTGAATATTTACGTTCTGCTGATCGGTTATGTAAACTCCTCCCCCATTTAGGTGAATGACGTCCTCGGAGTTCCTGAAACTGTTAATTACCGCCTGAAGATCACGTTGACTTTTGTTCCTCCGATGTCTTTGGTAAAGTTTCATTAGGGCGTAACAGGAAAGTAGAAGGATGACCACGGTTAGTCCAGATATTATTGGTCTTCTTACCATTCCTTCTTCTAATTGGGTAATGGCCCAGAGGTTTCTTATGCTTAGCTTCTGTAGGTACGGCAGGCTTGGTATTTCCTTATGATCCGTTATGGTCTCGGGGATTTCCTCACGTAGTTTTTAGGATTTCTATATACGGTGTCGTTTACCTTTATCTCGTTGTCAAAGGTAAGGAGGAATGTCTCTTTCACAATTTGCTCATCAACTATAGCTGCTCTGTCGTTAATGATGATAACGCCATAGTCGACGATGGTTAGAGGTTCAAGATGGCCACCTGAGTGCAGTTGTTGTGCGCACGTTGTATAGGGTAATTTCTTGCAGAATGTGAGGGGTGCACTACAATTTCCTATTGATATTACATGGATGGAAATTTATTATAATGCCATTATGTTGAACAGAGTATATTGTTAGTTTCTTAAATACTGCGTTAGGCTTAGGGTATCTTATTACAAAATTTAGAAAGTTATTATTAAGCAAGACTTTAACTTGAGATACTTCCATTATGTCAGTAATAGTGATATTTATAGGGTTTTCATTAACAATATTTTTTAGGTCAGAAGAATCCAATATGGAGGGGTTTACAATTCCAACTTTTGCCAGTGTTACTGATAGCATTAAGGTTTCTAATTCTGAAATAATTATTCTGTTTCTTGAGAGCAGTGTTTCATACAAATGTTCCGTGTCTATCTGCTTTGTTTTTGTTATGAGGTTTACTGTGTCGGTTAGCTTATTTATTTGTTCCTGCATTTTTGTGTTTATTGTTACTTGCCTATTTTCTGATTCTACAAGTTCTTTCTGTGTAAATTTCTGGTGTGCCAGCTACGACTTTAGGAACGGTGCCTAGCATATTAATTCTCCTACCATGTCTACGATGGATATTTACTGTGGCTATTAGTGTTTCTTAGTGTTTTTACTGTGGCTATTACACGTGCCTAATAACTGTCTCATGTGTGATCGTGGAAAATTTTTTCTTAGTTCTTTCGTGTCCTTTACTATTGCTGAGTATAGAGTAAGATTAGTAGAATGTTTTAAATAATGGTAATCCGTCCAAATGGCTACATATCCGTCTGAGAGCGGTATGTAATCTGTGTTCGTATAAGTTTCGCCGCTACCGTTGTAGCAAAAAGAATTATATCCCAAATTCTAAAAGATAAAAAAGGGAGTTTAATGTTTTGTTTATCTTAAGTTGTCCTTGTGGACCACCCTCCCTTTTATTAAGACCGTTGTCCCCAAGTCTGCGTCAATTTTGTTTTCGTTGTACAGAGGTGTCAATTTGATCCCTAAACGTCTGTTTGCTTTTACAAGAACTGTATCGCCTACTTGGAATTGTCTATCATGTTTTGTTTCATTTACACTCTTTATTTGAAGCTGCTGTGCCTTTTGAATTTTATTTCTTATTTCAATTTCTAGTTCTAGGGAGGATGAGTGGATTATGTCGATTGGACGTTTGTCTGTTACCGAGTGAACTGTGTTGTTGTATTCGATAGTTGCTTGAAGTATCGTTTCAACGGTATCAGTAATTTTCCTTTGAGCTGTTAGGCATCTTGCGATGTCGCTGAGGGTGCTATGGAATCTCTCGACCTGTCCATTCGAAGTACTATGAAGTGGTGGGACATTAACGATTTGAATGTTATACTGGCTGTTTAATAGTGATTTTATTATTTCAGACTTTATGGAGGGTTCATTATCGTAATAGATCGTCTTGATATGTCGATAAAAATTTACAAGTTATAAAATTGCCGACTGTATGTCAATTATTGTCCTTGGGTTGAACAGTTGCGAATTTTGAAAATTTGTCTATGCATGTAAGGAAGTATTTTTTATCGGTTGAGTATACGTCAGTGTGTAGCATTTCACCCACATAGGAAGGTATAAGAGTTTCTCCAAGTATTTGTTTTTGTGGGTGACGGTTGTACTTAGCTGTTTTACAGATTTTGCAATTTGCAACAACTTCGTTTGCTAGTTTTGTCATTTTTGGAAAGAAATAGTCTTGTAAAATCTGTTTTACATTTTCTTGGGCTGCTCTGTGGGCTCGATTATGTTCTGTTACAATTATTTCCTTTTGTTCGTTTTTGTCAATAATGTCATTTACCATATGTTTTGTATATCGAAATATTGTTGTTGGGAAAGTTTCTACTAATTTATGTTGTATGAATGCCAGTACCGGTAACTTATTTAAGCTTATTAAATATATGTATAAGTGACGCACGCATATAAATATCTTAGTTGGCCGCTACAAATGCCGATTCGCCAATTTTTTTTTCTTGATCTCTCTCTCTCTGTGCTCTCCGCTCTCTCAAATATGTATATGTATGCATGCATGTGAGCACGAGCAGCAGCAGCAGAAAATGCCAAATTGACCTTTCAAACCTGCTAAAAATGGGTAGATAAAGTTCAAAATTAGCTAGAATATCCATTTTAGTTTTTTATTATGAATTATATTTTTATTCGAAAATTGACACAAAATTATCAATCTCCATATTTCTCAATTTTCTCTTCGGCAGTGTACAAGTTATTATATTTTGGTTTTCTAATATTGAAGTGAATTAACACGTACGAAGTAACGGTGTTCACACTTGTATAGAAGCAACGGTGTTGCGTGAAATGAGAAGACTTGGATAGTTCCGTGGCGACGACCGACGTTCTTTATTTCCAAAAATCTACTAGCCCTAAGTGACATAAATTCTTATAATCAAAGCTAGCCCTAAGCCCTGAAAACGCAGGCATTGCATATATTGCGAGGGATCATATATCGCTGAAAAGCAACAGTGTTGCGCGTGTACGCTTCTGCCGCTGTTGTGCAATATCCGCTTGAGACGGCTGGTGTCGTAAGCATTTATGCTGGGAATGCATGGTCAGCTTGAATATTTACGTTCTGCTGATCGGTTATGTAAACTCCTCCCCCATTTAGGTGAATGACGTCCTCGGAGTTCCTGAAACTGTTAATTACCGCCTGAAGATCACGTTGACTTTTGTTCCTCCGATGTCTTTGGTAAAGTTTCATTAGGGCGTAACAGGAAAGTAGAAGGATGACCACGGTTAGTCCAGATATTATTGGTCTTCTTACCATTCCTTCTTCTAATTGGGTAATGGCCCAGAGGTTTCTTATGCTTAGCTTCTGTAGGTACGGCAGGCTTGGTATTTCCTTATGATCCGTTATATTTAGAAGCGTGGATGCCGCTGGTCTCGGGGATTTCCTCACGTAGTTTTTAGGATTTCTATATACGGTGTCGTTTACCTTTATCTCGTTGTCAAAGGTAAGGAGGAATGTCTCTTTCACAATTTGCTCATTAACTATAGCTGCTTTGTCGTTAATGATGATAACGCCATAGTCGACGATGGTTAGAGGTTCAAGATGGCCACCTGAGTGCAGTTGTTGTGCGCACGTTGTATAGGGTAATTTCTTGCAGAATGTGAGGGGTGCACTACAATTTCCTATTGATATTACATGGATGGAAATTGATTATAATGCCATTATGTTGAACAGAGTATATTGTTAGTTTCTTAAATACTGCGTTAGGCTTAGGGTATCTTATTACAAAATTTAGAAAGTTATTATTAAGCAAGACTTTAACTTGAGATACTTCCATTATGTCAGTAATAGTGATATTTATAGGGTTTTCATTAACAATATTTTTTAGGTCAGAAGAATCCAATATGGAGGGGTTTACAATTCCAACTTTTGCCAGTGTTACTGATAGCATTAAGGTTTCTAATTCTGAAATAATTATTCTGTTTCTTGAGAGCAGTGTTTCATACAAATGTTCCGTGTCTATCTGCTTTGTTTTTGTTATGAGGTTTACTGTGTCGGTTAGCTTATTTATTTGTTCCTGCAGTTTTGTGTTTATTGTTACTTGCCTATTTTCTGATTCTACAAGTTCTTTCTGTGTAAATTTCTGGTGTGCCAGCTACGACTTTAAGAACGGTGCCTAGCATATTAATTCTCCTACCATGTCTACGATGGATATTTACTGTGGCTATTAGTGTTTCTTAGTGTTTTTACTGTGGCTATTACACGTGCCTAATAACTGTCTCATGTGTGATCGTGGAAAATTTTTTCTTAGTTCTTTCGTGTCCTTTACTATTGCTGAGTATAGAGTAAGATTAGTAGAATGTTTTAAATAATGGTAATCCGTCCAAATGGCTACATATCCGTCTGAGAGCGGTATGTAATCTGTGTTCGTATAATCAGTAAGCTTCGCCGCTACCGTTGCAGCAAAAAGAATTATATCCCAAATTCTAAAAGATAAAAAAGGGAGTTTAATGTTTTGTTTATCTTAAGTTGTCCTTGTGGACCACCCTCCCTTTTATTAAGACCGTTGTCCCCAAGTCTGCGTCAATTTTGTTTTCGTTGTACAGAGGTGTCAATTTGATCCCTAAACGTCTGTTTGCTTTTACAAGAACTGTATCGCCTACTTGGAATTGTCTATCATGTTTTGTTTCATTTACACTCTTTATTTGAAGCTGCTGTGCCTTTTGAATTTTATTTCTTATTTCAATTTCTAGTTCTAGGGAGGATGAGTGGATTATGTCGATTGGACGTTTGTCTGTTACCGAGTGAACTGTGTTGTTGTATTCGATAGTTGCTTGAAGTATCGTTTCAACGGTATCAGTAATTTTCCTTTGAGCTGTTAGGCATCTTGCGATGTCGCTGAGGGTGCTATGGAATCTCTCGACCTGTCCATTCGAAGTACTATGAAGTGGTGGGGCATTAACGATTTGAATGTTATACTGGCTGTTTAATAGTGATTTTATTATTTCAGACTTTATGGAGGGTTCATTATCGTAATAGATCGTCTTGATATGTCGATAAAAATTTACAAGTTATAAAATTGCCGACTGTATGTCAATTATTGTCCTTGGGTTGAACAGTTGCGAATTTTGAAAATTTGTCTATGCTTGTAAGGAAGTATTTTTTATCGGTTGAGTATACGTCAGTGTGTAGCATTTTACCCACATAGGAAGGTATAAGAGTTTCTCCAAGTATTTGTTTTTGTGGGTGACGGTTGTACTTAGCTGTTTTACAGATTTTGCAATTTGCAACAACTTCGTTTGCTAGTTTTGTCATTTTTGGAAAGAAATAGTCTTGTAAAATCTGTTTTACATTTTCTTGGGCTGCTCTGTGGGCTCGATTATGTTCTGTTACAATTATTTCCTTTTGTTCGTTTTTGTCAATAATGTCATTTACCATATGTTTTGTATATCGAAATATTGTTGTTGGGAAAGTTTCTACTAATTTATGTTGTATGAATGCCAGTACCGGTAACTTATTTAAGCTTATTAAATATATGTATAAGTGACGCACGCATATAAATATCTTAGTTGGCCGCTACAAATGCCGATTCGCCACGCCTCTAGTGGGCGTAGATGGTTGTGCTTCGAACCCCGACCAAAACTTTTAATTGTTTTTAATTCTTTTAAGATTTATAATTTAAGTAATGCCTATTAAGCCTGTTTATATATAACGATGGCTCACGCAAATAAATGTCGCAATTTGAAACTAGAAATAGCGATTGCCACGGCCCTAGTAGACGGAAACACCTCATTTTTGCCCAGTTCTTAGAACGAGCTAATAGTAACCCAACTGCAAAATTTGAAATTTGAAAATTTCTTACGCTCAAAAAATGTGAAAATTTCAGGGTATTTTTTGATATGCCACGCCCCTAAAAGGCGTAACAATTAGTTTTGGGTCATCGATACAGGAGGTTACCAGTAACTCAACTATCCAAATTTGAAGCTTTTAGCTTTATAACTGTAGGAGATATAAACTTTTGCGGTTTGCCACGCCCGCTGTGGTCGGAGATATATCCACTATAGCTTTTTGGTCTTGGGTGATCAACCCGAGTATATATACCAAATCTCAGGTCTCTAGCATCAATAGTGCTCAAAATATAGTAGAATTTGAAAAATCACTTTATCTTCAGATCCGATTTGCCACGCCCCTAGTGGGCGTAGACATATAATTTTTCAACCAATCTTTATAGACATTAGCTCACATGCAAAATTTGAGCGCTCTAACTTTAAAACTCTAGGAGATACAGTTTTACCTGATTTGCCACGCCCCCAATGGGAGTAGATATATCCGCCATAGCTTTTAATTTTGGGTGGTCAACACGAATCTGCGTTCCAAATTTCAGCGCTCTAGCTCTTCAACTAATATGATTTCTGGCATCCGTCTGAATGAACGCCTAGATCTCAGAAGATATAAGAGCTAGAGACTTCAAATTTTGTATGCATACTCATGTGTACCATACGCAGTACAAGTTTGTCTTTCTTTTTTCGATAACTCGTCCGATTACATTTTTATCGAGAATAATCGATAAATTGATTTTGTTTATTCGTCATAATTTTGATACTTTTAGACCTGGAGGCTTCAGATTTGGTGTGTGTATACATCTGATCAATACGAAGATTTTGTAATTTACAGATTTTGGATACCTCGCCTCCTTCGCCCACAATTTGTGAAAAAACGTATTTTAAGTACTAGAGACTTGTGCTTTGGAATGTATACACATTTGCACATTATGATCACGTTCTGAAAGTTTCATGAATATAGTCCTACTATGACAAGACTGTAAATTCACCTAGGAAGGTCATTTATAAAACGGCAAAAATTTCAATTCTCTAGCTCTTATGTCTTCTGATATATAGGCGTTCATACGGACGAACGGACTGACGAACGGATGGACAGGGCTATACCGACTCAGTTTGTCGCCCTGATCGAGAATATATGTATATACTTTATGGGGTCTGCAATGCTTCCTTCTGCCTGTAACTTTTCACAAAAACATTATAACCTATTTCTTAATAATTATTAGTTAAAAAAAATCTATATCTATATTTGTTTTCCAATAGAAAATTATTTAAAACAAGTAAGGAAGCTCTAGTCGAAACTGCTCGACTAGGAGATACCCTGATCCCTACAAGGAGCTATTATTCACGAATGCATAAGCACGCGCTCTGCTAACTGCGCAGCAAGCAGCGACTGCGCTGCAGTGTGGGCAATACTATGAGAATTTTATTGCTGAATAATTTCTCTTGTAGTAAGACTATGTTTATGAAACTTTCAGAACGTGTTTACTTTTGCTGTATAAATTTGATTGATTTAATACTTTAAATAATTCGATTCTTCTAATTGCGGTCGTCCAATTAAAGTAATTTTCTTTATTTTGCTATGCAAGGTTTGATCCGCGGTTCGCCGTGTCTTCAATAATTTGTGTTTTTAATTCTGAAGTTTTGGTGCAGCGTTGGCTTATTATTTACATTATTTGCATTTTGCTTTAGTGTTTTTATTTTTTGGCGCTCTCCCGACTTTCGCTCTCATTTACTTTTGTTGTTGTATTTGGTTCTGTCGAATTTTAACTTCGCGCTGTGCAAGTATACTCTCTTGCTCTGTACCACTAACCATACAACACATAGACTGGACATGTAGAACAAATTTTTTCAACGCCGAAAATCTATCTAGCAGGGACCACCTAACTTCGTATTTGCTCGGCTTGGTACCTACTGGCTCGGGCAATGAAAAGTTCGCGCGACGAATGGTCACTTTTTATATGAAGTATGACTATGTGCTATTTGCCTTACTCTCTCTCTCACTCTATCTCTTTCTTCTCTCTCTATGGTCTCTCAAATCATCGAACTCAGCAGCGCACAAAAATTGAAATTTTTCGCGACGATCCCAGCTCTTTCCTTTTGAGTGAAGAGTATACCGAAATCTTAAAGGCGTTTGCCACGCTCATGCACACAAAATATTAGCGTTTCGATGATTATTTGTGGGAAGGGTATGAAAGCGTTGATGCGCATAAAGAATATTATTTCGCGACGGGCATGCACACACACACACTTGCAATCTGGAAACATGTATGAACATTTGGCTGCCTGTGTACGAAGCTCTACTATTATAGAGCTTATAGACTATCAAACTCTACAAAGGGCTACCATGCTCATGTAATATGTAAGCGTTTTCATAATTATTTGTGGAAAGGGTATGAAAACGTTGGTGCGCATAGAGATCATTCTTCGCGACGACCATGCATACACACACTTATAGTCCCTTGCTACATGTATGAGCATTTATATGCCTGTGTGCGAGTCTTTAGCTGCCTGTAGGAATTTGAAAGCCGAACATTTGCATTTGGTAGATCTTGTGAACTGCACACACCTACATACATGCGTTTGATTGAGTGTCGTAGAAGCATTTGTGAGCCTATGTGCCTGAATATGTGCATGTGTATATGCATGGGACATGAACATTGGCGTGTGCCTACCACAACTTAGAATTGTGTGAACGATTTTAGGTTCGAATAGCTGAATCGCGTTTAAGTACCTGATTTTGTTAGAATGACCGTGGAATGAATTTTTATATATTTACTGATTTCATATATTTATTGACCTAAATGTAATATTGTGGAATCATTTTAAATTTAGCTTTACTTAAATTACTATGTAGTCCATTTGCCCTAGACACATATGCATCTTTTTAAATGGATCAAATTGCACTGTATCTGTATGCACAAGTGCACGGGTTCGGAAATCGCATCCCATTTTGTCCACTGCGCTCAATCAAGTATTACATTTAAAAAAAAATCATTCTGATAGGCAAACCCACGATCATTCAAACAAAATCAGGTACTTAAATATAAACGCGATTCTGCAATTCGAACCCAAAGTCGTTCACAAAATTCTACGCTTATTTGGTGGTAGGCACACGTCAATGTTCATGTCCCATTCATACACACATGCACATATTCAGGCACATAGGCTCACAAATGCTTCTACAATGGCACCCCACAATTTTTGTGAGCATCGCGTCCGATGCGTAAACACAATCAAACGTTTGTAGGTGTGTGCAGTTCACGAGATATATATATAATAACATAGTAGCCC
Organism: Drosophila mayaguana; assembly: GCA_037075325.1. Lineage (NCBI taxonomy): Eukaryota > Metazoa > Arthropoda > Insecta > Diptera > Drosophilidae > Drosophila > Drosophila mayaguana. The sequence continues at coordinate 15,054,226 of JBAMCG010000037.1, read as the reverse complement.
TTTGAAGAGTTCGATAGTCTATAAGCCCTATAATAGTAGAGCTTCGTACACAGGCAACCAACTGTTCATACATGTTTCCAGAGACTGCAAGTGTGTGTGTACATTCCCGTCGCGAAATAATATTTTTTATGCGCATCAACGCTTTCATACCCTTCCCACAAATAATCATCGAAACGCTAATATTTTGTGTGCATGAGCGTGGCAAACGCCTTTAAGATTTTGGTATACTCTTCACTCAAAAAGAAAGACCTGGGATCGTCGCGAAAAATTTCAATTTTTTTGCGCTGCTGAGTTCGATGATTTGAGAGACCATAGAGAGAGAAGAAAGAGATAGAGTGTGAGAGAGAGAGAGTAGGGCAAATAGCACATAACAATGATTCATATAAAAAGGGACCATTCGGCTTGAGCGCTCGCAGCGCACTGATACCAGTAGATACCAAGCCGAGCAAATACGAAGTTGGATGGTACCTACTAGACAGATTTTCGTCGTTGAAAACGTTTGTTCTACATGTCTAGTCTATGTGTTGTATGGTTAGTGTTAGTAGCTCAACTATCAATTATATAAACTATTATCGTTTATTCTATGCGTACAGACAAAAGCGCGTCTTCTAGCATATTCTAGGAATTGCGATTGATTTGTGAATTTTTCAATCGTTATTTTAGTTTTGTGAGAGCACTGAAGTTACATATATAATTTTTCGTTACTGGATAACCAACCGAAGCAGGGGTGGCGATGGTTAAAGCAACGCAAGTCGTGTTAGATAGCGTGGGTTCAAGTCTTATTCGATCACATTTTCTTTTTTCATAAATTCGATATTTTATTGGGAGGGTGCGAGCTTGAATGAATAGCACTTAATATTATTCATTTTCTTAGTCGAAAATTGTTATAAGTTTAAATTCGTTTCTTCTTAAATAGCTCTCAAATGCTTATACGTAGATATATACATATATAAAATATGTACATATATACAAAAGTCTGCATACACGATTTCAGCCTTTCTTATGCTCGTGCTCATTTGTATGTGTGTATGCATGTACATATAATGCGTACTCTAGCATTTTCTAAGAATCTCAATTGCGATTGATTTGTCTTTGCATTGTTTTTGAATTCCCAGCCGCTACTTTGGTCTTTCTTTGCTATATGGCGACCTAATAATAATGTCATTTCGTTTTAATTACTTGTAATGAGAAAGGCGCGGTGGCACTGTAGGCAGGGGCGCAGAGTGATTTTATTTTAGCTATTTTGTTGAGGTGCGAGTTCGAATCCCGCGGAAAACTTTTTTAAAAATTTAAATTTTATGTTATTATCATTTCGTTCATGTTTTTTTCAATTTCATAAAAATGTTTCCTTCCGTGTTATGATTATCTACAAAGCTTATTTATATATATAAGTGACGCACGCATATAAATATCTTAGTTGGCCGCAACAAATGCCGTTTCGCCACGCCTCTAGTGGGCGTAGATTGTCGGACTTCGAACCCCGAGCAAAACTTTTAATTTTTTTAAGATTTATAATTTAATTATTATTTTTTAAATTCCACAATAATGTTTTCTTCCGTGCTATCAATACCTATTAAGTCTATTTATATACATAGATGGCTCGCGCATATAAATGTCATAATTTGACACTAGAAATGGCGATTACCACGCCCCTAGTGGACTTAGACACCTCATTTTTGGCCAGTTTTTAGAACGAGCTAATAGTAACCCAACTGCAAAATTTGAAATTTGAAAATTTCTTACGCTCAAAATATGTGAAAATTACAGGGTATTTTTTGATATGCCACGCTCCTAAAGAGACGTAACAACTATTTTTGTGTCATCGATAGAGGAGGCTACCAGTAACTCAACTATCAAAAATTGAAGCTTTTAGATATATAACTGTAGGAGATATAAACTTTTGCGGTTTGCCACGCCCCCTGTGGTCGGATATATATCCATTATAGCTGTTTGGTCTTGGGTGATCAACCCGAGTATATATACCAAATGCCAGGTCTCTAGCATCAATAGTGCCCAAAATATAGTAGAATTTGAAAAATCCCTTTATCTTCAGATCCGATTTGCCACGCCCCCAGTGGGCGTAGACATATAGTTTTTTAACCAATCTTTATAGAATCGTAACATAAACTCACATGCAAAATTTGAGCGCTCTAACTTTAAAACTTTAGGAGATAGTGTTTTACCCGATTTGCCACGCCCCCAATGGGCATAGATATATCCGCCATAGCTTTTGATTTTGGATGGTCAACACAAACCTACGTTCCAAATTTCAGCGCTCTAGCTCTTCAACTAATATGATTTCTGGCATATCGGAAAATGCATTTTCCGATTTGCCACGCACCTAGTGGGTGGATCGGGAAAATTTTAACACTTTATAAATCGGGGATATACACGAGTATGTATTCCAAATTTCAAGTCTGTAGCTCTAATAGCGTCTAAATAGATTGCGTTCATACGGACAGACGGATGGACAGCAAGACGGACATGCACAAAACCAATATTCTAATTCACTTCGTGAATGAGTAGAAAAATCAACGAAATACTGGGACAAAAAACCGAACTTGGATGGATTGTTTCCGGGAACATAGCTAGATCATCAAACAAATATCAGGGGTGATCAACGCAACAACGACGATATGCTTAGACGATCTCGAACGCTTCTGGGAGCTTGAAAGTAACTCAAACGATTTGGAAGAAAACGATGATTGCGAGAAAATATTCCAGGAAACAACCACAAAGGATGAAGAATGCCGGCTATTAGTCTCTATACCATTTACAAAAAACTTCGAGTTAGGAAACTCGCGCAAACAAGCTATGGCACGATTACTGCAAATGGAGAACAAATTCAAGAAACATCCGCAAATATTCACGGAATATAAAGACTTCATGGAGCAATACCTAAAGCTAGGTCATATGGAGCCTCTGGACACTATTGGTCAAGGCAAATACAATATGCCACATCAAGCAGTAATTAGACCAAACAGCCTTACTATTAGAAGTTTTTGCTCAAGCGTCGAACACTACTCTTAATTCAGATTAATTTAGATTAAGAGTAGTGTTCGACGCTTCAGCAAAAACTTCTAATGGGTTAAGTCGAAATGAAGTGATGCTAGTCGGCCCCAAAATACAAAAAGATATCGTCGATATCTTAATCAAATGGCGACAATGGAGGTATGTGATGACAGCTGACATCGAAAAAATGTAACGCCACATTAAGGTCGCCAAAGCTGATCAGGAATATCAATATATCCTCTGGAGAGATGACTCAAAAATGCCAATAAAGGAGTACAAGATAACAACAGTGACATACGGGACATCAGCTGCACCATTCTTAGCTGTTCGTTGTCTTCAGGAATTAGCACTTCCAAGGAAACAATCAGCTAATGAGAACAATCAAAGAAGATTTCTACATGGATGACCTTATGGTGACTACTCAATAAACTACTGCATCCACACTCAAACAGCACTCTTGAATATCTTGGAAAAGGCTGGCATGCATCTAAAATTAGTTCGCATTACAAAACGTCTAATTTTGTTCCAATTGGCGAGAAACTTCGATCCACTAGGATGGCTCACACCAGTTACGTTGCAAGGAAACTTGGGACGAAGATTTGGAACCTAGTCTTGCCTATTATTGGCAAGAATACGCAAAAGCATTGCCAGAGTTAACCAGAATCAACATACCACGCTGGTCTGGAAATTTGGGCACTGATGCAACGGAGCTATATGGGTTTTGCGACGCATCAGAAAAAGCATATGCAGCGGAGACAAAATCATCCTGCTAGCTGCAAAAAGCAAAGTGCGCCCCATAAAAAACAAAAAGACAATTCCCAAATTAGAGCTATGTGCAGCTTAAATACTATGCAAACTATTAGCAAAAATTCAAGCAATAGTAGGAAATCATATCAAAACGCAAGCATGGAGTGATTCACAAATTACGCTAGGTTGGATAAGGAATAAGCGTAGCAAAGATAAGTTCGTCAAAACTAGAGTGGACGAAATAAACAAAACCCGGCCTCACGTCGAATGGAAGTACGTGAAATCAGCAGACCACACAGCAGACGTCGCCTCAAGAGAAATTGCCCCGGAACACTTATCAGCATGCGACATATGGTGGAAGGGGAATGAGTGGTTGACAAAACAACTAGATCAGTGGCCACAGTCTGAAGAACCAGAATCAGTTTTAGTAGCAACTATAACAACAAAGGCAAATTACCTGAGCCCACTACCTACGAAGTTCTCATCAATTAATAAGCTAACAAATGTAATGGCTTACATATTGCGTTTTATTGTAAAATTAAGAGGGAAGAAGCACCAAACTACGTACCTAACAGTCGAAGAACTACGGACAGCCAAAACAGTCGTTGTAAAATTGCAACAACTTGATTTTGAACAAGAAGTAAATTTACGCAAGGCAGGAAAATCACTGGAAATTAAAAGTAAATTACAAGCGCTCAACCCGTTTCTGGATGGAGATGGAGTGTTACGTGTAGGAGGCCGTCTTCAAAGTGCATTGGTACCATATAATGTGAAACACCCAATAATACTTAGAAAATCACATCTTTCTTGGCTACTAATAAACAACATTGATTGAAACTGATGAGAGAGATGGATTTTCGACTTACGGAGCACATTGAAAAAATACTTACGAGAATGTGTTACCTGCATTAGGTACAAGCAAGAAATGGCCAATCAATTAATGGGGAATTTACCAGTGTATCGAGTAACTGGCGATTACCCTTTCCAAAACACTGGTGTTGACTACGCTGGACCGTTCCAAATAAGATGTTCCAAAGGAAGAGGTCAAAAGTCATACAAAGGGTACATATGCCTATACATCTGAAAGCATCAGATAAGTTCTTAGAAGCTCTACACCGATTTTTTGCAAGACGAGGCAAAAGTGAGCACATGGTGCCGCTAGAATACTGGTTAAGGATCATGTCGCTGCTATAAAAGAAAATAGCAGTATCGCACCAGTACTGGAAAAAGAAAGCATCAAAAGGCCGGCAAGCCCCCACATGGGAGGAATATGGGAAGCTGGAGTAAAGTCCGTAGAACACCACCTAAAGCGAGTTATCAGCGAAAACAGCTTCACATTTGAGGAGTTCTCTACACTGCTATGCCAAATTGAAGCAGTATTAAACTCACGACCACTGGTTGCTTTAAGTAATGACACAGAGGGAGACGACATATTGACACCTGGTCACTTTATTGTTTGACGACCACTCATTGGAGCTCCGGAACATTTTGATGGGGATCGGAAAATCGGATCTCTGGATAGGTGGAGACACATGCAACGAATCAGAGCAGAATTCTGGAGAAAATGAAGGAGGAATACTTGGCATCATTATAACAGCGAACCAAATGGCGGCAAGATAATGCAAACCTCACAGAAGGCCAGCTTGTTTTATTGAAGCAAGAAAACACGCATCCGGCTAGATTATAAGGACAAGATGAGTAGTCACTATAAAAACAAATATGGGTGAAGTCAAAAAATCAGTAAACAGGATCTGTTTGTTACCCAATCATGAAAAGGATAAGCCAAACGACTCTCCGAAAGATCAAAGAAAAACACGATCAGCAAAGTTTGCGACCGGAAAAGCGACGATTTTAAGGCTGCTAATGATATTACAGGTAGCAAGTGCTACAAGAATAACGGCTACAAACACAAGCAAAATCAAAATTCAATGGATAGATCCACAAACGGCAATGCTAATGGACAACCTCGGAAAAGTGGAAGTCGTCGCATTAAGCTTGCAAATTCTGTTTTATTACGACATGCATGCTTATTTCGAAGTGCTGAAACAAGCGAAGGATCTCATGAGTAAAATAACACACTTCAACACATAACTCAGCGGAACTACAACGCGTACAAAAAAATATTGAGGATCTCGTCTTCCACACGATGAATGGACATATCTCATTGGGACTAGCAACAAGTACTGGATGTGACACACTCTAGCCCCCCGTAGAATGTTCACGCATGAACATAAAAATATACGAAGATCGTAAACATGCCTCATACGCACTTAACGGCTAACAGGTAGTGCTATAGGAATAGATAAGTGCCCAATGTGAGAACTCTAAAAGTAGATGACATGTGTGACGCATGTGTGGGCTCTTCACATCCTGACTTTTGCAACCCGATAAGACGATAAGATATAAAGGACGAGCGCTGAGCCTTACAAACTCAGCGACAGGATAAGAATAATAAGCAGACTAACGCGGAGCCTTACACAATCAGCGATAAGATAAGATTATGTAATAGACCAATATAGGGATGAACATTTAAGGGATGAAAATATGCATGAGCTTGGGTATAAATACCCGGGCTCAGAAGAATAAAGATCTATACGAAACTAAACACCATCATAGTCAAGTGTATTCGTTCATATATATTATATAATTATATATATATAATTTGAATAAAAATTTATCTTACTGTAACAGGATTTTCTCCTATCTATCTGATGAACGGAGAGGTTACTGATTTACTACCTCCGGAGCTAAAAAATATAAACAACTATCCTAAAAATTGGGAACAAGATCGAGATTTAGCCCCGCTCAGATAAAAAAAATGACATGAATATAATAAAGCGCTGTTTTGATAAAAACAGGAAAAACAGGAAATTTTCAAAAAGGCGATATGGTCTATATAATCAACGGCAATAAACTAAAACGAAAAAAAAAATTGATGAAATAAGAATAGGCCCTTTTGAAAAAGAAGAAAGAATTTCAGATTCGATTTGTAAAACAAGCACTGGTCGTGGACAACTCATAACCTATCGAATTGGATCAGCTGTCAAAAGAAGAAGAGGATAAGAAATTGAAGTTAACAAAGTGAACTTAAATTAAATTAAATTGAAATTAATCATTATTATATGATATTAAAGATATATCGTGTCTCCCGCAAGAAGGAGAAGAAGCATTGAAATCTCAGGTTGAAGAATAGGAGCATAAACATTTATTTGTTGATTCTCTTATTTTATGTTAGTAACCATGTGTAACTGTCTTTTCATTGAATAAAAAATGCATTTTCCGATTTGCCAGAAATAATATTAGTTGAAGAGCTAGAGCGCTGAAATTTGGAACGTACATTCGTGTTGACCACCCAAAACCAAAAGCTATGCCGGATATATCTACGCCCATTGGGGGCGTGGCAAATCGGGTAAAACTGTATCTCCTAGAGTAGAGTGAGCTAATGTTAGGATTCTATAAAGATTGGTTGAAAAATTATATGTCTACGCCCACTAGGGGCGTGGAAATCGGATCTGAAGATATAGTGATTTTTCAAATTCTACTATACTTTGGGCACTATAATGCTAGAGACCTGAAATGTGATATATATAGTCGGGATGTTCACCTAAGACCAAAAAGTCGTAGTGGATATATCTCCGCCTACAGGGGGCGTGGCAAACCGCAAGAGTTTATATCTCCAACAGTTAGAAAGCTAGAAACTTCAAATTTGGAGAGTTAAGTTGACCCAAACAAAATTGTTACGCCTCTTTAGGGGCGTGGCATATAAAAAAATACCCTCTAATTTTCACATTTTTTGAGCGTAAGGAATTCGAATTTTGCAGTTGGGTTACCATTAGCTCGTTCTAAGAACTGGCCAAAAATGAAGTGTCTACGTCCACTAGGGGAGTGCTATTTCTATTGTCAAATTGCGACATTTATATGCGTGACCCATCTACATATATATAAAAACAGGCTTAATAGGCATTGATAACACGGAAGTAAACATTTTTGTGGAATTTAAAAAATAAAAATTTAATTATAAATCTTAAAAAAATTAAAAATAATTAAAAGCTTTCTCGGGGCTCGAAGCACAATCATCTACGTCCACTAGAGGCGGGGCGAATCGGCATTTGTAGCGGCCAACTAAGAAATTTATATGCGTGCGTTACTTATACATATATTTAAATAAGCTTTATAGATATTCATAAGACGGAAGGAAACATTTTTATGAAATTGAAAATATATAAACAAAATGATAATAGCATTAAATTTAAATTTAAAACAAGTAAGGAAGCTCTAGTCGAGACTGCTCGACTGGGACATACCCTGATCCCTATAAAGAGCTGATAATCACGCACGCATAAGCACGCGCTCTGCTAACTCCGCAGTAAGCAGCGACAGCGCTTGGGCTGCGCTGCAGTGTGGGCAATACTATGAGAATTTTGTTACTGAATAATTTCTCTTGTAGTATGACTATCTTCATGAAACTTTCAGAACGTGATTATAATGTACAAATGTCTATACATTCCAAAGCACAAGTCTCTAGTACCTTAAATACGTTTTTTACAAATTGTGGACGGACGGACAGACGGACCGGGCTATTTCGACTCAGCTCGTCGCCCTGAACAAGAATATATATACTTTATGGGGTCTGCGATGCTTCCTTCTGACTGTTACATACTTTTCACAAAACCATTATACCCTGATTTCCCATTTTTGATGGGATCAGGGTATAAAAAAAGTTTACCGCGGGATTTGAACTTGCACCTCAGCAAAATAGCTAAAATGAAAGCATTCTGCGTCCCTGCCTATAGCGCCATCGCGACTCTCACAGTAATAGTAATTAAAACGGAATGACATTAATATTAGGTCGCCATATAACAAAGAAAAACCAAAGTAGGGGCTGGGAATTCAAAAACAATGCAAAGACAAATCAATCGCAATTGAGATTCTTAGAAAATGCTAGAGTGCGCATTATAGATACACACATACAAATGAGCACGGGCATAAGAAAGGCTGAAATCGTGTATGCAGACTTTTGTATATATGTACATATTTTATATATGTATATATCTACGTATAAGCATTTGAGAGCTATTTAAGAAGAAACGAATTTAAACTTATAATAATTTTCGACTAAGAAAATGAAAAATATTAAGTGCCATTCATTCAAGCTCCCACCTTCCCAATAAAATATCGAATTTATGAAAAAAGAAAATGTGATCGAATAAGACTTGAACCCACGCTATCTAACACGACTTTCGTTGCTTTAACCATCGCCACCCCTGCTTCGGTTGGTTATCCAGTAACGAAAAATTATATATGTAACTTCAGTGCTCTCACAAAACTAAAATAACGATTGAAAAATTCACAAATCAATCGCAATTCCTAGAATATGCTAGAAGACGCGCTTTTGTCTGTACGCATAGAATAAACGATAATAGTTTATATAATTGATAGTTGAGCTACTAATAACCTCCTCTATCGATTACAAATAAGAAACCTCTAGTCTAGACTGCTCGACTACGAAATCTCCAGATCCCTTCCAAGAACTGATATTTCAAGAATTCTTAGCTTTTTTCTGCTTCAAAAGAAACACAAACACACAGAGGCTCGCACGCATAAACACGCATTAACTGCAGTGTGGGCTTATTATGGGAACTTAATTTTTTAATAACTTTTGTTGTCGATGGACTATTTTCATGAAACTTTTATATCGTGACTATAAAATAAATAAAATTCTACCTCTTACATACATTTTAACAAAACCATTATACCCTGATTTCACATTTTCGATGGGTTCAGGGTATAAAAATAATTTGTAGGCCACTTTTTGTGTCGTGTCGTATTGAAAATTGTACATGTTAGAGCCGGAATGTGAATGAATATTCCGCAGTTGGTAACGCCCGACTGTAACGTTCTTACTTGTTTTTAGTTTTTTTCCTTTTCTTAATCACTGCCACTGATTGATATTTGTTTTCCTTGCCGCTCTTGACCAGGAATGGATTAGAGTCCAAACCTAACCTCAGCAGAGCCAGTATATGTGATTTTTGGTGGCCCAGAGGTTAGGGTATGTGGAGTGAGCTGCAGTCGACTTTTTTCTTCGTGCAATTTATATACGAAAAAGCCAGAGGGCGTCAGCCGTGCAGCTGCGCGATTTCGATAAGCTGCACCGTGGGCGCTGATTAAAATTCTGGTATATTTTAAACTTTATATATATGTTGGAGATATATAAATGTAGTTATTGACAGGAAACAAATCTACTTTGTAGTGTACGGGTTTGAGTTCGATTGCACGTAAATGTACCTTGCCACGGATCTTATATTGCTGACTGAACCGTGGCGTGCAGAAAGGCTTCGGGTGTGCACTCTCGCTACTCTTGCTAGCTCGTCGGATCGTCGGGGTTCGTCTCCACCTTTTCTGCACTCTTGTACCCTAACACACTTTAATTTCAGTGCGCATCCGGAAACTACGATTAACAAGTGTTTGGGGATTTATGCACCGACACGCAACATCAATATAACTCGGACCACGATTCGACCGACTGAGGAACTCTAGCTGTTGATCATCCCTCTTCTCTACCCTCCCAACCTTGACAATACTAATTACGTAGAGTATCGTCCCTAATCAAATCCTCAGAACTTGGCTAAACCTCACTCATTCCTGGCATGGATGACCGACAGACTAATAAGGAAACTTAATAATTCATATTAATTATGACTTTTAATTTCATTGTATCCATTATCGCAAACAACAAAAGAAAACTCTAATTCACCAGACTACTATAACTTTGTGTCGTGTCGTATTGAAAATTGTACATGTTAGAGCCGGAATGTGAATGAATATTCCGCAGTTGGTAACGCCCGACTGTAACGTTCTTACTTGTTTTTAGTTTTTTTCCTTTTCTTAATCACTGCCACTGATTGATATTTGTTTTCCTTGCCGCTCTTGACCAGGAATGGATTAGAGTCCAAACCTAACCTCAGCAGAGCCAGTATATGTGATTTTTGGTGGCCCAGAGGTTAGGGTATGTGGAGTGAGCTGCAGTCGACTTTTTTCTTCGTGCAATTTATATACGAAAAAGCCAGAGGGCGTCAGCCGTGCAGCTGCGCGATTTCGATAAGCTGCACCGTGGGCGCTGATTAAAATTCTGGTATATTTTAAACTTTATATATATGTTGGAGATATATAAATGTAGTTATTGACAGGAAACAAATCTACTTTGTAGTGTACGGGTTTGAGTTCGATTGCACGTAAATGTACCTTGCCACGGATCTTATATTGCTGACTGAACCGTGGCGTGCAGAAAGGCTTCGGGTGTGCACTCTCGCTACTCTTGCTAGCTCGTCGGATCGTCGGGGTTCGTCTCCACCTTTTCTGCACTCTTGTACCCTAACACACTTTAATTTCAGTGCGCATCCGGAAACTACGATTAACAAGTGTTTGGGGATTTATGCACCGACACGCAACATCAATATAACTCGGACCACGATTCGACCGACTGAGGAACTCTAGCTGTTGATCATCCCTCTTCTCTACCCTCCCAACCTTGACAATACTAATTACGTAGAGTATCGTCCCTAATCAAATCCTCAGAACTTGGCTAAACCTCACTCATTCCTGGCATGGATGACCGACAGACTAATAAGGAAACTTAATAATTCATATTAATTATGACTTTTAATTTCATTGTATCCATTATCGCAAACAACAAAAGAAAACTCTAATTCACCAGACTACTATAACTAGGTTTGATTCCATATTACAATACTAGTATTCTTATATACTAATTTTTTTTTTTTTTAAGTGTAGCTTACATTACCAATTCGAAAGCAATTAAAACTATTTTACAATTGCATTTTTCTTAATTTTTCAAATTTAACATACATTTACATTTTTTTTTTTTTTTTTTTAATATATATATATATGTATGTGTTTTACTTCATTTTTTCTGTTTTCCCTCTTTTTTTTTTTGGTTGTAAATTTAATATAATTCCATTGTTCTTCTAATCATTTTTCTTTTTTCTGTCTTAATCATTTTTCTTTTTTTGGTTTTTTTACTTACACAGCTTTTATTTATTTTATGTTTTCATATCCACGCCGTTGCACTCCTTGGGCCCAAGCTTAAAAAAGATGTTGATTAGCTGTTGGAATTTAGAATTTAAAAAAAAAATATAAGTATAAAGTTTTTCGATCTAGTTATTTTGGCATATTTTTTTTCTCTTTTTTTTTTTTTTTTGATTTTTGATTTTTGTTACTTAAACTTTTTGTAGAAAAACTGTGGAGTGTCGTTCGCTTGAAGCACGGTACGTTGAACCCATCCTTTACGCACATCAGCTGACGCGCTACTCTTCCTTCCGTCGGCTACATGGCTTTTCGTGGTCCGCTTGTTTTGTTTTTTTGTTTTATACAAGACCCGAGTTGGTAAATCTTCTTTTTCTCGTCTTACAGCGGCGGCCGTTCCACCTGGTGGCTGTATGTTAATTTATATTGATTTTACGCCGTCGAGGTTGTTGGATTATTTTTATTTTATTTCGCCGTCGTTGCCGTCGTGGCTTACAGGGCGAGGGTGTTTGGTCGACGTGATTGTTGGTCTTAAATGCCGTCGGGGCGTCGTTTATTGATGGAGCTTATGCTTACGCGTGCTAAATAAAATTAGCCACTTGCTCGTTCGCCGCCTTACCCTAAATTTCGATATATTAATGTCAATTCAATTTAATTGTCTTTAAAATACCTATTTCCAGAGAGGCACTGGCACTAATAATTTATTAATAATTTGTAAGGTTACAATTTTTCCAGCTGGGGCAGACTCAGTCTGCCCAGGGTTTTCTCACAAGAAATTTATAATTTCTGAGACACGGCCGGGGAGTGGCGGAGCAAAAGGATGGCAAGATCAAACTCACATTTCGTTCTTCAAATTACTTCACAAACTTTATTTATTTCTATCATCTTTTTTTTACACTTCGCTTAAGCACTGTACTCTCTAGTTACCGCATCTTCTAGAATTTTTTTCGCACGTTTTCGCACGTGGTCATCACCGTGATCTCTAACTCACTCGCCCTGCTAATCCCCGGCGCCTCTTAACTTCGACTCCCCAGCATCTCTTCGGCCGCTCGCGTGCGCGGCCACCCAATTCACCTCGGCGTCGGCAATGCAACTCTCCACTCTCTGCTCTCGCCGGCTCTTCACGCTGGGCAGAGTTGCATCGCCGATCGCCGACAGTGCGCGCGCTCATCTCATTTGAAAACTTATCCACTACTAACAAACTTATACTAGCTTACGTACTACTAACAAACTTATACTAACTTACGTACTAGCAACCTACCCTACAAAACTAATATAGCTTACATGCTACAAACAAATGTAAGGTGGTGCGCTGGCAAGCCGCCTTACACCCCCCCCCCCCCCCCTTACTTCACCGGGAGACGTCCACGGCTCCTGTGGCCGCCACCGTGATGTTGAAAACCGCCCCGTCGGCCGTAACTGGTCCGCCAGTGCTGCCAGTGCCGCCAGCCGTAATCGCCGACCTTCCTCCTCGTCCGTTTCGAAGGCCCACGTGTCGACAGCGCTGTCCGCTTCCCTCGACGTAGTCCTCCAGTCTTTCTTGATCCTGCCGTGCTTCCTCGCCAGCCACTTTCGAAAGGGACTGACCTCCACTGCTTGCTGACAGCTTTCCAAGGCTGTGGTGGATATGTATCGCTCGTGTCGTAGCTTCTTAATTATGTGGTCGATCCTTGGAACATGGTAGGCATCCGTGATCGAGTGTGCATTGAGCAGCCGGTAATACACGCACATACGCCATCCTCCGGTCTTCTTCTTGACAATGGGCGCGCTGTACGGGCTCCGTGATGGCTCAATGGGCTCAACTCGAATCAATTTGTCTATCTGTTCGTCGATCACCTCTCGCCTAGCCGGATTCTTCGGATGATAACTGTGCTTGCTAAGCCTACCATCCCACGTCCTGATGCTATGCTCGGCTACTTTGGACACTTCTCCCAGGCTCTCAAAAAGCGTCAATTCTGCTCCCACGAAGTCCTCCAGCTCGTCCTCTAAATCCTCCGGCCACCCTGCGTTGCCGGGGAAGGATTCCATATTTTCTTCTTCTGCTTCTCGTGCTTCTCGCACCGGCGGGCTACCTCTGGATTCACCCGTCTCTGACTCTATCCTTCTTATCTCTGGCGGACGCCCCTTGGGCTCGTCTTTTGCATCCTCCGGCCACCTTGTGTCGCCGGGGGAAGGCTCTGCTTTTCTCTGCTCCTTCTTCTCCGGTACTCCTTGCGTCGGTGGGCTACTCCTAGATTCACCATCCTCCTCCGCGTTCAGTACTCCTCGTGTCGCTAGGCTACCTCTAGATTCACCTACGATTTCTGCGTCCAGCTTCTCTCGTCGATAGGCTACCTCTAGCTTCACCTTCGACCTCCAATTCTATCCTCTTTACTTCTGGAGGACGCTCCTTCGGCCCTTCCTCCCAACTCTTTGTCCTCACCGCCAGAGAACACTCTCCGCGTTCCCCTGTCGTCCTACTACGACTCATTTCCTTCGCCCAGCCGGACGGCGTGCTTTCGCTTGACACGCCCCGTCCGCCGACTGGCGATCTCTCATCCGTCACCACCGCGCTCTGTTTCGGCGTTGGGGACCAACGCGACGCCTCGGCATCAAATCTCTTCTCGCATCCACGAGTCTCTGGTCGAGCGAGCGTTTCCTGGCCTCTAGCCTGGCTGCTCTCAATCGACACACCCTGCCCAAGTGACAGCGGCGCTTCTCTCATCGGCTCGCCTCGAATCGTCTGCCGGCGTACGCAACCCTCGCTCATGACGCTGCGCATGGTCCCGACGTCGATCGTGGCCGTTATCTTCTGACCCTCGATCGGCACGGTCGTGGCGAACCTCCTACCTTCTACTACTATTGGACTTACTTCATCTCGCTGTCGACACGGCACCGTCCCGCCTTTTGCGGAGGGCGCCCAAACTCGTTTCCCGCGTCGTCTGTTTCACAACAATCTCGTGTGCTCTTCCCCTTCTTTCCGCAATGCCGGCAAAACAACGCCTGTTCATTGCACTCTCTCGCGATATGCCCTGCCTGCGCGTATCTGTAGCATACCCGCCGCGACACTACTCCAGATCCTGCCTTTTGCATCGCCATCCCATGTACCGCCTCTCCTACACCTGGCACCGCCGAACGGCCTTCCATTCGGCCCATTCGGTTGCCAGGTCGGTTTTCTGCCGGCTTCGAACCGGCAGCCTCCAACCGGATCGACGCGGCCCTACTCTCCTGATCTCTCCACTGCCCTTGCACATACTCATATTCCGCCGCCATCTGAGTCAGTTTCGTCAGCGTTGTGAAGACATGCCGCCGCACGTGCAACCTATAGTCTGGTGCGGCGTTCTCATAAGCCCTGTATAACTCCTGCGCCGCGTTATAACTCGCTCGGCGCATCAATACTCTGAGCTCGATCAAGTAGTCTTTAAAATTCTCACCCTCTCGCTGATGACGAGCCCGTATATGATCCTCTAGGCGCTCGAAATATTGAGGCGGCAAGAAAAACTCCAAGAACGCCCCTTTAAGCTCAGCCCAGGGCGCGTCTCTCAATCCACTGGTCACAAACCACTTCGCTGCCTTGTCCCTAGCACCTCACTCATTGCCCTCGGCATCCGGTCAAACTCTATGCCGTACGTTATAGCTTGCTGCTCTACTATCTCTATGAATCCTAACGGGTCCGTCCGGCCGTCGTACCTCATGCCCCACCTTCTCAATTGCTCGGCCACACCCCAAGGCGGATGCCTCTCAAGTGGTAGCGGGGGCACGGGAATCCGACGGTCGGTCTCCGGCTCCGCTGGCAGTGTCTTGCTCTCATAGCTATCGTCGACCTCCCTCTGCTTTTCACTTCTTCTAACCCCAGTCCCACTGCCTACCATTGGCACGCTCAGTTTCAGCGATGACACCGGGATGCGCCCATGCTCTTGGGCTTTTCGCAGGACTGGCTCCGACTTTTGATAGGCGCGGCCTCCCATACTCAGCCCCAGATGATGACGCTCGCCTCCCTCCATTCTGGTGTTACGATTATTTATTTATTATTTCTCCATTCTCGTCTGCTTCGCTTAATATACATATGTATTTCTAGCTTATACTACTTAGTTTTATTTTATTTTCTTCATTTTCTCAATTTTTCTTATATCTACATACATATGTCCTCCTTTTCTTAAGTCTTCGATAATTTCTCTTTATTTAAATTATTTCTCTTATTTTTTTTTTTTAAATTAAGTTCTCTTCATCTTCTTCATATATTTACCCCCTTTTTTCATTTTTTTTTCAATGCATTTTTTTTTTTTTTTTACTTTACTTTATCTCTTCCTTTTGTCTTTTTTTCCCCCCTTTTCTTTTATTTTCATATTATTTTATTTCCCTTTATTTTTTTTTTGTATTTTTATTTTTTTCTCTACTTCACTTTATCTCTTTATTAGCTTTCCTTTTGTCTTGTTTTATAAAACTTTATTTTATTTTATTTAATTGTATATGATTCTACTTCAGTTTATTTCACTTTATTCCACTTTATATTTTATTTTACTTTTTATTATTATTATTCTTCGATATTTTATTTTATTTCATTTTATTCTATTCTTGATCCACTGTGCACTTTAGCTTTATTGCCTCTGGTCCGCTACTCTACTTTATGGCAAGGTATGTCCGACCCGCCAACACATAAACTCACTTTGCATTGTCCGTTTTCTATGGCCCTCTGCCCACTGTGCATTCGAAGTTTTATGGCCCTTGCCCCGCTATGTTTATTCGCGATACCCTTCCTAGGGTATATCCGACACGTCATATTGTCCCACTCACTCAGTTTTTTGTGGCCCGTGGCCCACTGTCCATTCTCAACTTTAATGGCCCCCGGCCCGTTACGTTATTTCTCGATACCCTTCCTGGGGTATATCCGCACATCATCATGTGAGCACTCGCGTCACAAAATCACTCAATTTTGGTGGCCCGCGGTCCACTGCGCGTTCGAAGTTTTATGGCCCTTGGCCGCTATGTTTATTCGCGATACCCTTCCTGGGGTATACCCGACCAGTTATTATTATTATATATTATATTATTAGCACTCTTGCGCGAAGTCACTCAGTCGTCGGTGGCCTGCGGCCCACTGTTCACTCTAACTTTTATGGCTTTCGGCCCGTTACCCTGTACCCTTCCCCGGGTATATCCGCACTCGCGCGATCAACTTTCGTTTTCTCCACTTGCGGCCTCACCGCGTTTCGGCTATGCTCGAGCATACCCTACCTCCACGATTCGCCGACAGAAACGCAACGGTTACGACAACGGGACCGGCGCTGGATTTCGGCGCGCTTGCGTACAGCCGTGCCAAAATGTAGCGAATTTCGCGAACATGTCTATGTCAGAAGCGGAGGGGGTGAGGGGGGTCACACTCACACTTTCGAAACTGCACTGCGATGACGCGCGCGTTTGACTGCGACTCGCTCGTTTGATCTTTTCTGCTCATTTTTTTTTTCTTGTCACTCCACTCCAGCCATGTCCCTGCTCGAGCGCCACTTGTAAGGTTACAATTTTTCCAGCTGGGGCAGACTCAGTCTGCCCAGGGTTTTCTCACAAGAAATTTATAATTTCTGAGGCACGGCCGGGGAGTGGGGGATGGCAAGATCAAACTCACATTTCGTTCTTCAAATTACTTCACAAACTTTATTTATTTCTATCATCTTTTTTTTACACTTCGCTTAAACACTGTACTCTCTAGTTACCGCATCTTCTAGAATTTTCTTCGCACGTTTTCATACGACTGCTGATATAAAGATAATTGAAAAGCGAACAGTAGGGTGACTCACGACGTACGCGTTAGTATTTTTTTTGTATACAAACTGTTCCCACAATTTCGACTAATACATTTTTTTTTTTAAGTGTGTGTCGGATGAGGTGTCTGACCTCGTCTTTTTGTAGAGGCCTATAGGGCTTATAGGGCCACATTCCAGTGCTCTACTGGAGACCTCTTTTTGGAGACCTTGAGCGAAGCAGCTTGAAGCTGGGTGTACTTCGCCCACTGTCTCAAAGCTCAAAGGGTTTAGAGAAAGCTCTTTTTATAAAGCTTATCTTAACCCAAAGCTCACTGTCCTTACGGCGCAGGTGACAATTTTGTCACAGACGCTGCAATTACAGATCTCAAAAAAAAATTTCGTACCGACCATTACACCACCCGATAATATACCACCGTTAGACGGAATATTAGCGGGAATATGTTTGTCTATGTATTGCTTAATATTTTTGGCATGAAAGGTGCCTATCTCTTAACCTTGTAAATTTTTTAATAATTAAAAACAATTCCCCTGTTTGGTTTTTATTCTGCATTTCAGAAAAAATTGGGGTGCCAGTTTGGTATTATAATTATGAGCAAATTTACTAACTGCGAAATTCCTACGATACACTAGCTTTGCTGAGTATTGCTCATCTCCTGTGTACAAACCCTACACCAACTAACAAGTTTATTGACTGTGTGCATGTCAGGTATGTGTGTAAAGTGCACCGAGATTAATTCCATTTGGTTCAGCAACAACTATCCGAGTATCAGTACTGATATCCGGGCTGAGCCCAATATTCTGGAATCGGGAATATACATATATATATATATATATATATATATATATATATATATATATATCCATATGTATGTTGAGTAACATAAAAAGACTAACCATACAACACAAACAACAAACGTAATGGTCCCTTTTAATACTCATTCACGAAGTGAATTAGTATATTGGTTTTGTGCATATCCGTTTTGTTGTCCGTCCGTCTGTCCGTATGTACGCAATCTATTTCGGTGCTATTAGAGCTAGAGACTTGAAATTAGGAACACATACTCGTGTATATCTCCGATCTAAAAAGTGTTAAAATTTTCCCGATCCGCCCACTAGGGGCGTGGTAAATCGGAAAATGCATTTTCCGATATCGCGCGGATATATCTACGCCCATTGGGGCCATGCAAAATCGGGTAAAACTTTATCTCCTAAAGTTTTAAAGCTAGAGCGCTCAAATTTTTCATGTGAGCTAATGCTAGGATTTTATAAAGATTGGTTGAAAAATTATATGCGGGGCGTGGCAAATCGGATATAGTAATATAGTGATTTTTCAAATTCTGCTATATTTTGGGCACTATTGATGCTAGAGACCCGAAATTTGGTATATATACTCCGGTTAATCACCCAAGCGCAAAAAGGTATAGTGGATATATCTCCGCCTACAGGGGGCGTGGCAAACCGCAAAAGTTTATATCTCCTACAGTTATATATCTAAAAGCTTCAATTTTTGATAGTTGAGTTACTGGTAGCCTCCTCTATCGATGACACAAAAATAGTTGTTACGTCTCTTTAGGAGCGTGGCATATCAAAAAATACCCTGTAATTTTCACATTTTTTGAGCGTAAGAAATTTTCAAATTTCAAATTTTTTCAGTTGGGTTACCTCGTTCTAAAAACTGGCCAAAAAAGAGGTGTCTACGTCCACTAGGGGCGTGGCAATCGCCATTTCTATTGTCAAATTGCGACATTTATACGCGTGACCCATCTATATATATAAACAGGCTTAATAGGCATTGATAACACGGAAGTAAACATTTTTTTGGAATTTAAAAAATATAAATTAAATTATAAATCTTAAAAAAAATTAAAAACAATTAATAGTTTTTCTCGGGGTTCGAAGCACGACTATCTACGCCCACTAGAGGCGTGGCGAATCGGCATTTGTAGCGGCCGACTAAGAAATGTATATGCATGCGTCACTTATATATAAATAAGCATTATAGATATTCATAAGACGGAAGGAAACATTTTTATGAAATTAAAAAAATATAATCGAAATGATAATAATATAAAATTTCAATTTTTAATTTTTAATTCCAGAGCCTTTAACTTATTTAAAGATAGTCCAACTAAAGAAATTATTACACAATAAGTTTTCGCAGCGAGCCCACACTGAAACCCATGCGTGGATATTGTTATGCATATGTATGTGCTTATACTGTTTCTCGTGTATATAATTATATAGGAATTTTAAAAATTAATGTTCAGTTCATATTGTTAGAGCCTAATATAATTTTAAAGGAATATTGTAAGGCGGTTTGCCCGCGCACCGCCTCACAGCTCTTAAGTTTGTAGTGTGTAAGTTAGGATAATTTTGTAGTGGTTAAGGATTTTGTAGTATGTAAGATAGATAAGTAAGTTTGTAGTGTGTAATATAGCATAAGTAATTTTGTAGTGTGTAAGTTAGGATAATTTTGTAGTGGTTAAGGATTTTGTAGTGTGTAAGAAATTTTGTATCAATTAAGTTAGATTTGAATTTTGAATTGCATCGGTTAATTGAATTTTGGATTTTGTAGTAGTCAAGGATTTTGTATCACTTAAGTTAGATTTGAATTTTGAATTGCTTGCGGGCGCGCTCCGCCGGTGATCGGCAATGCAACTCTGCCCAGCGTGGAGAGTCGGTGTGGGGAGTTGCATTGCCGACGCCGCGTCGAGAAGGGAAAGAATAATAAACCTTGTACGTTTAAGGAAGAGAAAATAAAGAAATGATAATAATAAGTTAGAATAAGTAGTTTAACCGAAGCAGCGATCGACTACAAGGATGGAGGGTGCCGAGCGTTATCATCCGGGGCTGAGCGTCGGCTGGATCTACCAGCGGAGCAAGGAGGGGCTGATCGCCGTAGCTCGCGAGCTTGGACTGGACAGCGAGGGACGCGTGGAGGACCTGAGGAAGCGCCTGTCCTCGTTCCTGCAGGGGGGCGACTACTCTGCAGAGGTCAAGGCGCGCTTGGCCGAGCTGGAGGAGCGATTCGCGAAGGCATCCGAATTCGCTGCGGCGAGCGCAACGCTGAGTATGGGCGGCAGCGCATACCAGAAATCAGAGCCCGATTTGCGGAAAGCCCAGGAGCATGGGCCCATCCCAACGTCATCGCTGAGGTTGAGCGTGCCGTTGGTGGATAGCGGGACAGGGACCCGAAGAGGCGAAAGGGAGATCGGCGACAGCGTTGAGAGCAAGACACCGCCCGCGGGGCCGAGAGCTGACCATCGGATTCCCGTGCCCCCGCTACCACATGAGAGGCAGCCGCCTTGGTGTGTGGCTGAGCAAGTGAGAAGGTGGGGCATGAGGTACGACGGCCGGACGGACCCACTAGGATTTGTGGAAACAGTGGAGGAGCGGGCGATCACGTACGGAATGGAGTTGGACCGGATGCCGAGGGCGATGAGCGAGATCTTCACGGACGGGGCGGCGAAGTGGTTCTTGACCAGCGCAACCTGGACCGAGTTCAAGAGAGAGTTTTTGGACTTTTTCTTGCCGCCCCATTACTTCGAGCGCTTGGAGGACCAGATAAGAGCGCGTCGGCAGCGAGATGGAGAGAAATTTAAGGACTATCTCAGCGAGGGCGACGGAGTACGAGAACACCGGCCTGGCAACCCGTTCCGCCAGCCCGCGCAGGAGTCCCGGCCTGAGGGCCAGGCGGTCGACCGCGCGGCGGCGCCGGCAGCAGCGTCAGGAGAGGCGGTCCACAGGATGATGACTCAGGAGACAGGATCCGGGGTCGGATCGCGTAGGGTATGCTTTCGTTGTGCACGACCGGGGCATATCGCGAGAGAGTGCCGAAATGGGGAGGTTTCGTTCTGCCGACGTTGCGGAAAGATAGGGAAGAGTACGCGAGACTGCTGCGGAGGAGACGACGCGGGAAACGGACAGGGGCGCCGTACACAAGGGCGGGGTGGCGCCCCCTAGACAGCAAGAGTGGAGCAGGAGGTCCGCTGACAGTGGGCGACGATAGGATCGTTGCGGCGGTGCGGATCGGGGGTCGGGAGATGACGGCCACGATCGACACCGGGGTCACCCGCAGCTTCATGAGCATGCGATTCGAGGGGAGCTACAAGGAGTGCAGTCTCGTATCAGGTTGGTTGACGGGTCTACATTGGTGGTGAAGGAGACGATGAAGATGGAGGTGGGTCTCGCGGGGAAGGTGGTGCGAATGACGATGCTCGTTATGCCAACCATGCTGGACCACCTCATTCTGGGGATGGACTTTCTGTGCGCCATGGGCGCCACCCTGCGCTGTGGCGACACGGATCTCACGGTGAGGACGGAGAAGTAGCCGATGAGGGAAGCACCGCAGTTACTCGGACAGGGCGCGTCGATAGAGAGCAACCGAGCTGAAGGCCAGGATTTGCTCGCTCGACCAGCGGAGAAGCTGAGGCATGCCCGATATATATCCACCCTAGACTTGAAGAGCGGATACTGGCAGATACCCATGGCGGCGGACAGCAGGGAATGCACGACATTCATAATGCCAGAGAGAGGATCGTTCCATTGGTGGGTGATGCCATTTGGACTGCACTCCGCGGGCGCGACTTTCCAGAGGGCCTTGGACACGGTCATCGGATCAGACATGGAGCCTCACGCGTTTGCCTACCTGGACGACATAGTAGTGATCGGCGCGACGAAGGAGCAGCACGTGGCGAATCTGAGGGAGGTGTTCCAGCGGTTGAGGAAGGGCAACCTGCGAATGAATCGCAAGAAATGAAACTTCTTCAGGGAGAGACTGGTCTATCTCGGCCACGTCGTAAGTAGGAATCTGCACTGATCCCACAAAGGTTGAGGCGATCCGGAAATTCCCAGCCCCGACGTGCCTCAAGAAGCTGCGGCAGTTTCTAGGGATGGCGTCGTGTTACAGGCGATTCGTACCGAACTTCGCGTCACTGGTGGAGCCGATGACGAGACTCCTAAAGAAGGGTCAATGGTGGACGTGGGGCGAGGAACAGGAGGAGTCGTTGCAGAGTCTTAAGGAGAGACTGACGACCGCACCCGTGTTGGCCTGTCCCGACTTCTCGGCTCGGTTCGTCTTGCAGACTGACGCCAGCGATTACGGCTTGGGCGCGGTACTCACGCAAGAAGTCGAGGGCCAGGAAAGGGTGATCGCTTACGCCAGTCGGAAACTGCTGAAGGCGGAGCTCAACTACTCGGCGACGGAGAAAGAATGCCTCGCGATCGTTTGGGCGATCCGAAAGATGAGGTGTTATCTGGAAGGCTACAAGTTCGACGTGATCACGGATCATCTGACATTAAAGTGGCTCAATTCGATCGAAAGGCCTACAGGTAGGATCGCACGCTGGGCACTGGAATTGCAGCAATACCAGTTTGACGTCCATTACCGTCGAGGGAAGTTAAATGTGTTCCCGGCAGCCCGTGGAAAGCTGTCAACAAGCGGTGGAGGACAGCCTTCCATGTAAGTGGATAACAAAGATGCGAGAAAGGATCAGAAAGGAGCCGGAGAAATACACAGATTACGTCGAAGAAAGCGGACAATTTTATCGGAACTTGGGACACCGGATAGACGAAGAGGACTACATTCCCTGGAAGCTGTGTGTGCCAGGCGACCAGAGGAGAAGGGTACTGCAGGAGTGCCATGACGCTCCCACGGACGGGCATCAAGGCGTGAGGAAGACGGCGGCGAGATTGGCGCAAAGGTACTACTGGCCGGATATGTTCCGGGACGCAGCCAGGTATGTGAGACGCTGCGAGGTGTGCCAGATGTTCAAGAGCGAGCAACAGAAGCCGGCTGGGCAGATGCTGACTAGGCAAGTTGCAGAGCCGATGGCGGTCTTGTGCGCGGATTTCCTGGGTCCCTTGCCTCGCTCTAAACGCGGGAACACGATGCTGCTGGTGTTCCACGACGCGTTCGCCAAGTGGGTGGAACTGGTGCCGTTGAAGAGGGCTACTTCCGCCCTACTGCAGGCTGCCCTCAGGAAACGCATCTTGGGTCGATTTGGGATTCCGTCTGCGACAACGGCGTCCAGTTCGCGAGCAAAAGTTTCAGGTCGTTTATGGAGTCCCTAGGGGTCGAACTGCAGTTCACGGCTCCGTATTCACCGCAAGAAAATCCTACGGAGAGGACCAACCGCACCATGAAGACCATGATAGCGCAATACATCGAGAGCCACCAGAGTTCGTGGGATGAACTGCTGCCCGAGATCTCGCTAGCGTTCAATTCAGGTGTGGCGGACTCCACTGGATTCACGCCCTCGTTCCTGATGATGGGTCGAGAACCTCGGCTGCCGGCTATACTCTACGATGAGGTCACGCCGGGCTCTGCGACGCGAGAGATCGACCCGACGGAGAGGGAGCAGAAGATGAAAGAGACCTCTCGCAGCTGAAACCTTTTTATCAAGACGAAGAGGAGAACGGGGTATCGACGGAAGAGTCCGCGCAAACTTGACCAAGGCACGCAGGCAGCCAAGATCTCCCGCGCGGGGTCGCGAGGTCACTCGGCAATGGTGACGCTAGTCCGGCTCACTATTCCCCCTAGATCCCAACTAACTATGACATGACAATGCTAACCCACGGGCTCACCCCAGCTTAAGAAAAGAAAGAAATGTATAGAAACGACCAGTTAATGCTTCTTATTACAGAAAGACGAAATGGAAGAAGAAGTGATCTCCATCAGTAGCGGAGATGACTTTCGCGACGCGGAGTGGGAAGAGTAGTCGGCTCGCGTGGAGGATCTAAGCAGCGACGACACGGAGCCGTTCCCCCACGGAAGCTGTCAGGAGAGGAGTAGAGAGGGAGGCCAACGCGACCAGCGACGTCACACGGTCTACCACTCGACGATCAACGTCACCGAGAGACTGGACGGGACCATAATGTTGATGCGAGTCGAGTACACGACGGTGTACGTGGAGGCGCCAGGAGTGCGAGTGACGCCGTCGTACGTGGAGGAACCCGCATCCCCTCCCCGATCGCTGGCCACACCGGTGCTGGAAATCAACCTCAATAGTAATATGGGGGTATTTTGTTTGCCAGTCCGCCATTTATGCCCCCAAATCTCATCCAAACAGGGTCAATCATACTATTGAAAACTAAGCGAAGAGAGTGTTAAAATTAAAACCTAAAATAAAGGTTAAAAGAACTTAAATATAGTTAATATAATTTTGATAGTGCTTAAGATAAAAATTAGTAAAGAAATAGGAAAGTGTTAAAAAAAATGGGAATATAGTTAAATAAAATAGAATAAGAAATAGAAAGAAAAGAGTAAAAAAAGACCTAAAATATAAATATAGGATAGGATAGAGAAATCACTGCAAAAACATTGGCAACATAATGTATACCAATGCTTATATCTGGGCACTGCGAGTGATCTCCGTAAGGTAAGCTAGAAGAAAGGATTTTATATTAATATAGTCTACAGGTTGAGTATCTTACTGACAAAACTCTTGAGAATGTCTGTTGAGTTTTTTATCCTAACTATATCTTTTTGCAAACCTTTGGAGATACTAACCTATATCACGAGTAATTTTTTTGCAGAGCATTAATATTGCAATATATTTCTCATATGCACTACTTTTCGCACTTCGTATTTTTAAAATGAGTTGGTAAACGTAAACAAAAGTTGTCACTTGTATGTCTAATTTTTTTTTCCTGGCAGTATCTTTCAGGACTGCCACAAAATTAATTTTCTCCTTTAGATATTCGACTGTAAAGTCTCTTCTAATTCAAGTATCATGCTTCTTAGGATTTTTCATTGAAAATAAAAATGTACGATTGAACTCTGTTTTGCCTATGAAGTGGTCCCATATGCAACATTTGGTCGGAATTGTGTTAATATTATTTATTATAGGGTTGAGTTAAAACCGCTCAAAAAGCTTGTTTACTTGCATTAATTATACTATAATAAGGTTTAGTTGGCGAGTATTTTGCGCATGGATGAGAAGAACCGCAAAGTTCGGTTGTCATAGTGAGACTAAGTTTATTATTCTTCTTGTTCTTGCCTTGGCACTTCTATGAGAATTGCCAGATCAACACTCTTCCTCAATTCGTATATTTTCATTAAACCGAGCAACGCTGTGCATTTTATATGCTTTACTTTTGACAAATTCTTAGTTAAAATATCGGCAATCATTTCATTTGATGGAGGTTCTTCACTGGATTCAACGCGCCTACATTATCTCCATCAATTTTTATACGATAAGGCTTAAAATACAGTTTGATTTCGCTTATTAACTTCCTTAAATGTCCACGAAAAAACCCAACATCCCTGCATGAAGGCATATCCTGTGAAACACTTCCTATCGGTAGTGTCTCCTGCCCAATCTTCATCTGCATAGCCAGCAATCTCCACTCCGGTCCTCTTGTAGACTAGCGCTAGATCTGCTGTGGTATGCAGATTCCTCAGGACCTGCTTTGCTGCTGCAATGTGGATTCGAATTTCTTTTTGAAAGCTTGCACACCTAATGTAAGAGTGCCGAGTGCCTATGCTGAGTGCATAGCGCAATATGCATTAGCGAGCCAATCACAGACTGATACTCTGTGATATCAACGCGCTTACACGACTCTCTCCTGCAGTTTACATGGAAGCTAGTTTCCAAGGGTGCTGGCGCACTGCGGCAGTTGGACATGCCCATCTCATAGAGCAGACCTATATACTTCCTTAGGCTCACTCGAATCGTACCAGTCCTTCTTTCTCGTTCGATATAAAAGCTCAAGAAGTTCGATACTTGACCCTTGTCAACTAAAGGAAATTCAGAAGATATAGATGTTTTAGTAGCTGACATCTCACCCAGGATTGAACGTGCCAGTAAAATATAATCCACATATATAGCAATTAGCAATCAACGGTGATCATAGAGTTCTGGCTGTTGTATGTATATATCCTCTTCCAGAATACCGTTTAGGTATGCCGTCGAAACATAAAGTTGATGTACATGTAGCTCGTACTCTGCAGCCATGACCAGGATCATACGTATTGTACTATAGCGCACTATTGAAGAATACGTCTCTTTGAAGTCTATTCCATACCTCTGGCTGCATCATTTTGCAACCTAGCGAGCTTTGTAGCGCGCAACTTCTCCAGATGGATTCGTCTTTAAAATAAACACCCATTTGCAGCCTATGGGCTTCTGACCAATTGGTAATTGACCATGTGTTATTACACATCAATGCGTCTAACTCTTCCTGCATTGCCTGCATTGACCACACTTATAGCATTTGAAATAACGACGCCTGTCTGGCGTCGCATTTTTTTCCGTCTCTTGCCTTCTTGTCCCGGCTGCCTTGGCGAAAATGATTGCGTAGCTTCCTTTTGATCGCTAATTTTTCGCCTCCCGTTCTCTTCTGTTTACTTATATTTTATGCTGCTAAGACTCGGCAACTTATCACGAACCTCTAAAGGAACAACAAAATGTTTGAACGAAGGTGGTAGACTTACGAATAACATGATGACGATCAGCTCTTCCTGTAACGTAATGCCAATTGCTAATAGATTTTTAACAATATTTGAGAATTCCATGATGTGCTTTTGAAATTTTGCAGGCATCTAGACATAACTCAGGTGAATTTTTAGTCGGCTTTTATCTGGTTAATATCTCTTATCTTCTTTCGATTCTCAAGACAATATTCCCTCTACTTGGTCTCTATTCTTACACCAAAGACCGCCGGTTGGCAACAAGTGTATATACTTGCAATATAAGTTGGATTGGCCGCTGGCAAAGCAACCTCACATAATGCTGAAAGGAGATACAGTCGAGCTACCGTTCAAGCAAAATAGCCCAAAGCTAAAATATTAACAGAACGCCAGGAACGGATTGTGGTGTCCAAAGTTGCCCAAAATCCACATACTTCGGCTGTGAAATTCTGCGAGAGACTACAGAAATCTTTTGACAGTAATTTCACCCCTCAAACTGTTCGAAATACCGTGCATAAGGCCGGGTATCATGGTGTTTGTGTTCCTAGGCGCAAACCTTTAATTTCGAAGGTGAACAAGAAAAAGAGGCTGGAGCTCGCCAAACATTCATTTTAGAACAAAATTATATTTAGTGACGAGTCTAAATTTAATATATTTGGGTCTGTTGGAGCGTAAAAAATCTGGCGGAACCTAACAAAGAGCTTCAGTTTGCTTCAATTTGCTCAAAACGGTTGAACACAGTGGAGGTACTGTGATGGTTTGAAGGTGTTTTGCTGCTTTTAGAATTGGTAAGCTTGTATTTATTGATGACATTATGGACAAACATGGTTATAGAGACATTCTCAAAGAGAATTTAGGTCCAAGTACTCAAAAGCTGGGTCTCTGTGGACTGATTGGCAGTTTCAGCAAATACTTATGGAATGAGTGTGTAAGGCTCCGTGTTAGTCTACTTATTATTCTTATCCTATCGCTGGGTTTGTAAGGCTCAGCTCTCGTCTCTTACATTTTATCGTCGGGGTTGCAAAAATTAAATAATAATAAAATAAATTTACAAATTACAGCACATTGAGTTTTGATTTTTCAAGTGTGCCAATACTTGTTTCACCCACTATTTAAAGAAGCATGTGTCGTTTGCGATTTATGTATAAAAGACGTTGATAATGTTTCTAATATCAGGTTCTAATATGGTTCATGGAATATCCTATTCAAACAGTCTCGGCTAGATCACTCTTGTATAATATAAAAATTTGAAAGAGCGGACACTAATAATGCTGGAAATATAATATAATTTGTAAAAGATGTTATATGTAACGTTCGGTAAGTCTTGAGTTTTACTGTGAAACTGTACCTGACATTCCATTACCGCACGGCTCTAGGTGCACAGTTAGTAGACCGCCTGCTTAGACTGCTGAGAATGCTGAGATTAAGCACTAACCATAGAATACATAGACTGGACACGCTGAAGAAAAATTTTGTCCAACTTTTTTTTGAGCGAGGCCACCCCACACAACTTCGTATTCGCTCGGCTCCTTACTTTTAGGTTGGGGGTACGAAAATACCCGACAGCACAATCATTTCGCTTCAAGCGTTCGACCGAGATGGTCGATATTTATAATAAAGTGACTCTATGCTCAATCTTTTTTTTAGCCGATGAGGGAAGCACCGCAGTTACTCGGACAGGGCGCGCCGATAGAGAGCAACCGAGCTGAAGGCCAGGATTTGCTCGCTCGACCAGCGGAGAAGCTGAGGCATGCCCGATATATATCCACCCTAGACTTGAAGAGCGGATACTGGCAGATACCCATGGCGGCGGACAGCAGGGAATGCACGACATTCATAATGCCAGAGAGAGGATCGTTACCATTAAAAGAATTAAAACATATTAAGCCAGTAGAAAAACCCTTCGAATTCATGGCTATAACGATATACGATACAACATTCTTCTTATTGCCTAACCTCACGACATTTGACGGTATAATTGGACTTGATTTACTAAATCAGAACAATGTTGTATTAGATTTTAAAAATAAGAAGTTAATAACAAACTGCACTTCTGAGACTATTAAATTTCCAAAATGCCCAGCCGTAAATTTTACAGACATCAAAGAAATAGAAACCCCTCAAGCTATAACAACAAGCTTTCAAACAATGCTCAAGGTACGAACAGGAGTCTT
The DNA here is from genome assembly GCA_037075325.1 of Drosophila mayaguana. NCBI lineage: Eukaryota > Metazoa > Arthropoda > Insecta > Diptera > Drosophilidae > Drosophila > Drosophila mayaguana. The sequence goes on along the minus strand of JBAMCG010000037.1, from coordinate 15,025,097 downwards.
TGCTGAACCAAATGAAGCACTCCCGTATAATACCAACATCATTGCTACCATTAGAACAGAAATTGAGGATCCCATATATTCCAAATTATACTCATACCCAATGGGCGTATCAGAATTCGTAAACGCAGAAACTCAAGATCTGTTAAAAAATGGTAGCGCTTAGTCATGGACTTCAGAAAACTAAACAAAAAAACAATAGATGACAAATATCCAATCCCCAACATAGCCTCTATCTTATCCAACTCAGGTACAGCAAAGTATTTTACAACCCTAGATTTGAAATCCGCATTTCACTAGATTTTACTTGCTGAAAAGGACAGAGAAAAGACAGCCTTTTCTGTAGAAAATGGAAAGTATGAGTTTGCAGACTCCCTTTTGGCTTGAAAAATGTACCCAGTATTTTTCAAAGAGCGATCGACGATGTGCTCAGAGAGCAAATTGGAAAATCTTGTTACGTTTACGTCGATGACGTAATAATTTTTTGGTCTGGAAAATGGGGAAATCAGGGTCTAATGGTTTTGTTGAAATGTATGTAACAGGCAGAAGGAGCCGTGTCAGACCCTACAAAGTATGTATAAGTTATTATATTTTGATTTTCTGGTATTAAGTGAATTAACACGTACGAAGTAACGGTGTTAACACTTGTATTGAAGCAACGGAGTTGCGTGAAATGAGGAGACTTGGATAATTCCGTGGCGACGACCGACGTTCTTTATTTCCAAAAATCAACTGACTCTAAGTGACATAAATTCTTATAATCGAAGTTAGCCCTAAGCACTGAAAACGCTGGCATGGCATATAGTGCGAGGGATCATATATGGCTGAGAAGCAACAGTGTTGCGCGTGTACGCTTCTGCCGCTGTTGTGCAATATCTGCTTGAGACGGCTGGTGTCGTAAGCATTTATGATGGGAATGCATAGTCAGCTGGAATATTTACGATCTGCTGATCAGTTGTGTTAACTCCTCCCCCACTTAGGTGAATGACGTCCTCGGAGCTCTTAAAACTGTTAATTACCGCCTGAAGATCACGTTGACTTTTGTTCCTCCGATGTCTTTGGTAAAGTTTCATTAGGGCGTAGCAGGGAAGTAGAAGGATGACCACGGTTAGTCCAGATATTATTGGTCTTCTTACCAGTCCTTCTAATTGGGCAATGTCCCAGAGGTTTCTTATGCTCAGCTTCTGTAGGTACGGCAGGCTTGGTATTTCCTGATGACCCGTTATATTTAGAAGCGTGGATGCCGCTGGTCTCGGGGATTTCCTCACGTAGTTTTCAGGATTTCTATATATGGTGTCGTTTACCTTTATTTTGTTGTCAAAGGTAAGGAGGAATGTCCCTTTCACCATTTTCTTATCAAGTATAGCTGCCCTGTCGTTGATGATGATAACGCCATCGATGGCTGGGTCGAGTTGAGCAATGTGCAGTGCCACCTGAGTGCAGTTGTTGTGCGCACGTTGTATAGGGTAATTTCTTGCAGAACGTGAGGGCTGCACTACAATTTCATATTGATATTACATGGTTGCCGCAGACAGCTATATTGTAGTCTTCGCCGAAATTTATTACAATGCCATTGTGTTGGACAGGGTATATTGTTAGTTTTTTACATACTACGTTAGGCTTACGGTATCTTATTACAAAATGTAAATCAGAAGAATCCAATATGAAGGGGTTTACAATTCAAACTTTTGCAAGTGTTACTGATAGCATTAGGGTTTCTAATTCTGAATTAATTATTCTGTTTCTGGAGAGCAGTGTTTCATACAAATGTTCCGTGTCTATCTGCTTTTTGTACTCATTCACGAAGTGAATAATTATACTCATTCACGAAGTGAATTAGTATATTGGTTTTGTGCATGTCCGTCTTGCCGTCCGTCCGTCTGTCCGTCTGTCCGTATGAACGCAGTCTATTTCGACGCTATTAGAGCTAGAGACTTGAAATTTGGAACACATACTCGTATATCTCCGATTTATAAAGTGTTAAAATTTTCCCGATCCGCCCACTAGGGGCGTGGCAAATCGGAAAATGCATTTTCCGATATGCCAGAAATCATATTAGTTGAAGAGCTAGAGCGCTGAAATTTGGAACGTAGATTCGTGGTGACCACCCAAACTCAAAAGCTATGGCGGATATATCTACGACCATTGGGGGCGTGCCAAATCAGATAAAACTGTATCTCCTAAAGTTTTAAAGCTAGAGCGCTCAAATTTTGCATGTGAGTTAATGTTACGATTCTATAAAGAAAAATTAATGAAAAATTATATGTCTACGTCCACTATTGACTTTTCAAATTCTGCTATATTTTGGGAACTATTGATGCTAGAGACCTGAGATTTGGTATATATACTCGGGTTGATCACCCAAGACCAAAAAGCTATAGTGGATATGTACAAATACAAATTTGGATAGTTGAGTTACTGTTAGCCTCCTCTATCGATGACACAAAAATAGTTGTTACGTCTCTTTAGGAGCGTGGCATATCAAAAAATACCCTGTAATTTTCACATTTTTCGAGCGTAAGAAATTTTCAAATTTCAAATTTTGCAGTTGGGTTACCTCGTTCTAAAAACTGGCCAAAAATGAGGTGTCTAAGTCCACTAGGGGCGTGGTAATCGCCATTTCAAGTGTCAAATTACGACATTTATATGCGCGAGCCATCTATATATATAAATAGACTTAATAGGCATTGATAGCACGGAAGAAAACATTATTGTGGAATTTAAAAAATTAAAATTAAATTATAAATTTTAAAAAAATTAAAAGTTTTGGTCGGGGTTCGAAGTACGACAATCTACGCCCACTAGACGCGTGGCGAATCGACATTTGTTGCGGCCAACTAAGAAATTTATATGCGTTATATATATAAATGAGCTTTGTAGATATTCATAACACGGAAGGAAACATTTTTATGAAATTCAAAAAAAATATGAACGAAATGATAATCACATAAAATTTAAATTAAAAAAAAAAGTTTACCGCTAGATTTGAATTGGCACCTCAACAAAATAGCTAAAATGAAAGCATTCTGCGCCCCTGCCTACAGTGCCACCGCGCCTTTCTCAGTAACAGTAATTAAAACAAAATGACATTATTATTAGGCCGCCATATAGCAAAGAAAAGCGAAAGTAGCGGCTGGGAATTCAAAAACAATGCAAAGACATTGTACATGCTAGAGCCGGAATGTGAATGAGTATTCCGCAGTTGGTAACGACCAACTCGAATGTTCTTACTTGTTTTTTAATAACATATTTACTAATTTTCTACCATTCGTCAATAAGAGCCAGTTTTAAGTCGGCTTGGTTTGTTATTGCCCGTTTGGAGATGCGTCTATCCAATTCTTCCCACAAGTGTTCAATTGGATTTAGGTCTGGATGTTGTGGTGGGTGCTGTAGGACATGGGCGGTATTATATACCAACCACATTTTGACGATATAGGCAGAAAGCTTGGGGTTGTTGGCATGCTGAAATGTGAATGAGCTTGGAAGTTGTAGTTTTTCGGCACTTTTTTGAAGGCTATCTTTAGATACAAATACATTTCCATTATTCCGTATACAAATACCAACTCTCCCACACCTGCAGTAGACATGCAACCCCATACCATCACTCTACCACCACCATGGTACGCCAACAGTTAAGGCGTAATATTTATTTTTATTAAATGCTGTATTTATCTTTCTCCAAGCACTTTGGCGTCCGTCTCATTGAAATACGTTGAACTTACTCTCTTCAGAGAACAAGACCTAGCTCCAGTAGTCAGATAGCTTGCTAAAATATTCTTTAGCGTAGTCTAAACGCTTCTTTTTATTGACATCTGAGATTCACGGCTTTCGTCGAGTCTCACGCTCTGTATTCGGCCTTGTGCAGTACTCTGCGTATTGTAATCGGGTGCACATTCTTCGGTAAAATTGTTCAAAAAAACCAAAAATTACTAAGTGGGCCAATACTTATGTTCAGCAAAATGTAGGTTTTTGTTTTTTTTTTTATTATTATTTAATTTTTAAAAAGTATACGTTGTTTTTATAATTTAATAAATGCCCTATTCTATTTAGTAAATGTTTCTTATTAAAAAAGCGTTTAAAAAGACTTAAAAATTGCTATAAAGTCTAAAAAGCTTACTGTGCCAATAATTTAGTTCGTCAGTGTATATTCTGATCCTATTAGCGCGATTAGTATTATCTCACCCTATAAAACGTAAAGACGAAATTTTCGTACACATTTTATACATTCTTCATCCGTTTTAAGTTCATCGATTAAACGCTATCAAACTTGTTAAAAAAGAAATGTATCAGACCCCAGTACGAATTTTAGAAGAAAAGTTTAAAATGGTAAAGTAAAGTAAAGTAAAGTAAAGAGCAGTTGCTCTTTAACAGACAATATATTTCTATACCCTGATCCAATTAAAAAAGGGAAATCAGGGTATAATGTTTTTGTGACAAGTATGTAACAGGCAGAAGAAGGCGCGGCAGACGCCATAATGTATGTATATTCTTGGCGACGAGCTGAGTCGATATAGCCCTGTCCGTCCGTCCGTTCGTATGAATGGCTAGATCTCAGAAGATATAAGAGCTAGATACTTCAAATTTGGTATGCATACTCGTGTATACCATACGCAGTACCAGTTTATCTTTTTTTTTTTCAATAACTCGTCCGATTACTTTTTTATCGAGAATAATCGATAAATTCATTTTGTTTATTCACCATAATTTTAATACTTTTAGACCTGGAGACTTCAGATTTGGTGTGTATATACATCTGATCAATACGCAAATTTTGTCATTTACAGATTTTGGATACAACGCCCCCTTCGCCCACAATTTGTTAAAAACGTATTTTAAGTACTAGAAACTTGTGCTTTGGAATGTATACACATTTGCACATTATGATCTCGTTCTGAAAGTTTCATGAAGATAGTCTTACTACAAGAGAAATTATTCAGCAACAAAATTCTCATAGTATTGCCCACACTGCAGCGCAGCCCAAGCGCAGTCGCTGCTTACTGCGCAGCTAGCAGAGCGCGTGCTTAATAATATCAGCGCCTTGTAGGGATCATGGTATCTCGTAGTCGAGCAGTTTCGAATAGAGTTTTCTTACATGTTACTACATCGTTACCTATTTCGATTAACGAATCTCTGTCTGAGAAGTGAATTGTATGTCGGACTTTTTTACCAAATATGTGTAAGTTATTTTATTTTTGTTTTCTATTTTGAAGTGAATTAACACGTACGAAGTAACGGTGTTAACACTTGTTAATAAGCAACGATGTTGCAGTAAATGAGAAGACTTGGATAATTCCGTGGCGACGACCGACGTTCTTTATTTCCAAAAATCAACTAACTCTAAGTGACATTAATTCTTATAATCGAAGCTAGCCCTAAGCCCTGAAAACGCTGGCATTGCATATAGTGCGACGGATCATATGTCGCTGAGAAGCAACAGTGTTGCGCGTGTACGTTTCTGCCGCTGTTGTGCTCAGCTTCTGTAGGTACGGCAGGCTTGGTATTTCCTGATGACCCGTTATATTTAGAAGCGTGGATGCCGCTGGTCTCGGGAATTTCCTCACGTAGTTTTTAGGATTTCTATATACGGTGTCGTTTACCTTTATCTCATTGTCAAAGGTAAGGAGGAATGTCCCTTTCACCATTTGCTCATCAACTATAGCTGCTCCGTCGTTGATGATGATAACGCCATCGTCGACGATGGTTAGAGGTTCAAGATGGCTAGGTCGAGTTGAGCAATGTGCAGTGCCACCTGAGTGCAGTTGTTGCGCGCACGTTGTATAGGGTAATTTCTTGCAGAACGTTGTTGTGAGGGCTGCACTACAATTTCCTATTGGTATTACATGGTTGCCGCAGACAGCTATATTGTAGTCTTCGGCGAAATTTATTATAATACCATTATGTTGAACAGGGTATATTGTTAGTTTCTTACATACTACGTTAGGCTTAGGGTATCTTATTACAAAATGTAGAAAGTTATTATTAAGCAAGACTTTAACTTGAGATACTTCCATTAGATCAGTAATAGTTATATTTATAGGGTGTTCATTAACAATATTTTTAGGTCAGAAGAATCCAATATGGAGGGGTTTACAATTCCAACTTTTGCCAGTGTTACTGATAGCATTAAGGTTTCTAATTCTGAAATAATTATTCTGTTTCTTGAGAGTAATGTTTCGTATAAATGTTCCGTGTCTATCTGCTTTGTTTTTGTTATGAGATTAACTGTGTCGGTTAGTTTATTTATTTGTTCCTGCATTTTTGTGTTTCTTGTTACTTGCCTATTTTCTGATTCTACAAGTTCTTTCTGTGTAAATTTAAGCTTTTCGAAATCGTCGGAGTCTGGTGTGCCAGCTACGACTTTAAGAACGTTGCCTAGCATATTAATGCTTCTAGCATGTCTATGATGGATATTTACTGTGGCTATTAGTGTTTCTATATGTTGTATCTGTGTCTAATAGCTGTCTCATGTGTGATTTTTCTTAACTCTTTCGTGCCCTTTACTATTGCTGAGTATGGAATAAGATTAGTTGAATATTTTAGATATTGAAAATCCGTAGCCCAAATCTTAAAAGATAAAAAAGGAGTTTAATGTTTTGTTTATCTTAGGCTGTCCTTGTGGACCACCCTCCCTTTTATTAAGAGCGTTGTCCCCAAGTCTGCGTCAATTTTGTTTTTGTTGTACAGAGGTGTCAATTGGTTTTTGTAGGTGACGGTTGTACTTAGCTGTTTTACAGATTCTGCAATGTGCAACAACTTCGTTTGCTAGTTTTGTCATTTTTGGAAAGAAATATTCTTGTAAAATCTGTTTTACACTTTCTTGGGCTGCTCTATGGGCTCGATTATGTTCTGCTACAATTATTTTCTTTTGTTCGTTTTTGTCAATAATGTCATTTACCATATGTTTTGTATATTGAAATATTGTTGTTGGGAAAGCTTCTACTAATTTATATTGTATGAATGCCAGTATCGGTAACTCGCAATGAATTGCATTAACAACGTCTTTTTTGACTACATCGTGATAGCGCGTCAGAACGGTAGCAGGGAGCCAAGTCTAAAAAATTCACCTGGTCATATTCGTCCTCAATGTCTTCTACCTCAGTTTCTGCCATAGTCCGATATTCACTACTGTCCTGTTCATATTCTGTATCTCCTGTTTCTAAATGATTAACTCTTTGCTGTTTCGGTCCTGTGAGTCGTGTACTACTATCGTTTGGTCTCTTATTTGATTGACCCTGATTATTGTAACATTCATATTTTACGTTTTGTTGTTGAGTCGCCCACTGACTCTGTTTTGAGGGAGCCGTATTTTGTCGGTATTGGGTCGTCTGTCCAAAGCGAGCGGATGTGTCAACGTCCATTGGTTTAACTTGTTCTCGTCGTGGTGAGAATTCTTGTTTCCTATAATATGGGCTTTTCCTTGGCTGGTTGTATTTTGGGTCTTGAGTTAGATTCCTATCCTTGCCTTGTTGTTTTTGCTCGGTTCTTTGCCTTTTCTTCTAAACTACGTGCAAAATTCGTGGCAAACATGTAACGGTCATGATTAGACTCGACTTCTTGGGTTAATGCCAGTGCAGAGGGAAGATCAACTGGTCTAGCTGAGAATAGGTCATCACTTAAACCTTTCTTGGTGCCCGAGATGAATACTCGTAGAGCGTCTGCCCTGTATTTCTCATTTAACGAAGAAGCAATGTTGGTGTCGTAGGTCATGATTGTCTTATTTATGAGTAGAGTCAGTTTCTTCTCCACTTCGTCATAGTACTGTAGTAGTGTCAAATTTCCTTGACGGAGTGTTGACAGCTCTTGTTCAATAAGGTATATCGGTCGTTTGCTTGCGTACGTGAAATCTAACCGATTTATAATGGCCCTAAAATTGAGAGGAGTGTCAAAGGAAGAGAGTACCATATCGGCGGCGTTTTTATACCCTGATCCCATTAAAAATGGGAAATCAGGGTATAATGGTTTTGTGAAAAGTATGTAACAGGCAGAAGGAGGCGTGGCAGACCCCATAAAGTATAAATATTCTTGATCAGGGCGACGAGCTGAGTCGATATAGCCCTGTCCGTCTGTCCGTCCGTCCGTCCGTCCGTCCGTCCGTCCGTCCGTCCGTCCGTCCGTATGAACGCCTAGATCTCAGAAGATATAAGAGCTAGAGACTTTTGTATGCATACTCATGTATACCATACGCAGTACAAGTTTATCTTTTTTTTTCGATAACTCGTCCGATTACTTTTTTATCGCGAATAATCGATAAATTGATTTTGTTTATTCACCGTCATTTCAATACTTTTAGACCTGGAGACTTCAGATTTGGTGTGTATATACATCGGATCAATACGCAGATTTTGTCATTTACAGATTTTGGATACCACGCCCCCTTCGCCCCCAATTTACAAAAAACGTATTTTAAGTACTAGAGACTTGTGCTTTGGAATGTATACACATTAGCACATTGTGATCACATTCTGAAAGTTTCATGAAGATAGTCTTACTACAGGAGAAATTATTCAGCAACAAAATTCTCATAGTATTGCCCACACTGCAGCGCAGCCCAAGCGCAGTTAACAGAGCGCGTGCTTATGCGTGCGTGAATATCAGCTCTTTGTAGGGATCAGGGTATCTTCTAGTCGAGCACTCTCGACTATAGCTTCCTTACTTGGTAATTTTGTTTCTTAATATTCCTAAAGCTTGATAATGTTTAGAGCTACCATCATATTTTTCATATACCTTGTATGCGGTATGCACAGCTTTCCTCCATGATACGTAAGTCTAATTTTTTCCATAAAATTCTAGTAGGCATTTCATGATATCAAGGGTTTCGTTGCAAATAACGCTTGCCCTGATCTCGGCCTCTCTAAATGTTTCTACCTCAGGAGTGCTAACTTGTACAGAACCAATACGTTGTTCAATGTCTCGTAATTTCTGATCAAAGATTTCTTTTTGCATTCTTAAAGCGCTTGTAACTGCGCCTTCTATAATTGCTCTTAACTGTTCGTTTGATAAAGACATTTTTATACCCTGATCCCATTAAAAATGGGAAATCAGGGTATAATGGTTTTGTGAAAAGTATGTAACAGGCAGAAGAAGACGTGGCAGACCCCATAAAGTATATATATTCTTGATCAGGGCGACGAGCTGAGTCGATATAGCCCTGTCCGTCTGTCCGTCCGTCCGTCCGTCCGTCCGTCCGTCCGTCCGTCCGTATGAACGCCTAGATCTCAGAAGATATAAGAGCTAGAGACTTCAAATTTTGTATGCATACTCATGTATACCATACGCAGTACAAGTTTATCTTTTTTTTCGATAACTCGCCCGATTACTTTTTTATCGCGAATAATCGATAAATTGATTTTGTTTATTCACCGTAATTTCAATACTTTTAGACCTGGAGACTTCAGATTTGGTGTGTATATACATCTGATCAATACGCAGATTTTGTCATTTACAGATTTTGGATACCACGCCCCCTTCGCCCCCAATTTGCAAAAAACGTATTTCAAGTACTAGAGACTTGTGCTTTGGAATGTACACACATTTGCACATTGTGATAACATTCTGAAAGTTTCATGAAGATAGTCCTACTACAGTAGAAATTATTCAGCAACAAAATTCTCATAGTATTGCCCACACTGCAGCGCAGCCCAAGCGCAGTCGCTGCTTAATGCGCAGTTAGCAGAGCGCGTGCTTATGCGTGCGTGAATATCAGCTCTTTGTAGGGATCAGGGTATCTCCTAGTCGAGCAGTCTCGACTAGAGCTTCCTTACTTGTTAAATTTTCACCTGTATTTATACTTTGAAATTTTATTACCAAATCTTGTATCTCACTATCACTCATAACATGCAAATAATGTGTGTGTTGTGTTTTTATACCCTGATCCCATTAAAAATGGGAAATCAGGGTATAATGGTATTGTGAAAATATATATTATTTATATAAATATATATATATAAAATATAGCCCTGTCCGCCTGTCCGTCCGTCCGTCCGTCCGTCCGTCCGTATGAACGCCTAAATCTCAGAAGATATAAGAGCTAGAGACCTCGAATTTTGTATGCATACTCTTGTATACCATACGCAGTACAAGTTTATCTTTTTTTTTCGATAACTCGTCCGATTACTTTTTTATCGCGAATAATCGATAAATTGATTTTGTTTATTCACCGTAATTTTAATAGTTTTAGACCTGGAGACTTCATATTTGCTCTGTATATACATCTGGTCAATACGCAAATTTTGTCATTTACAGATTTTGGATACCACGCCCCCTTCGCCCCCAATTTGCAAAAAACGTATTTTAAGTACTAGAGAATTGTGCTTTGGAATGTATGCACATTTGCACATTATGATCACGTTCTGAAAGTTTCATAATGAAATTATTCAGCAACAAAATTCTCATAGTATTGCCCACACTGCAGCGCAGCCCAAGCGCAGTCGCTGCTTACTGCGCAGTTAGCAGAGCGCGCGTTTATGCGTGCGTGAATATCAGCTCTTTGTAGGGATCAGGGTATCTCCTAATCGAGCAGTCTCGACTAGAGCTTTCTTACTTGTTTCCAAGTTGCTTCGTTGCGTTGGATATTTGTTTAATTAAATTCGGTTGTTCGATTTCGTTGGGCGCCAGTTATTATATTTTGGTTTTCTGATATTAAGTGAGTTGCGTGAAAGGAGAAGACTTGGATAATTCCTCGCCGACGACCGACGTTCTTTATTTCCAAAAATCAATTAACTCTAAGTGACATAAATTCTTATAATCGAAGTTAGCCCTAAGCCCTGAAAATGCTGGCATTACATATAGTGCGAGGGATCATATATGGCTGAGAAGCAACAGTGTTGCGCGTGTACGCTTCTACCGCTGTTGTGCAATATCCGCTTGAGACGGCTGGTGTCGTAAGCATTTATGATGGGAATGCATGGTCAGCTTGAATATTTACGTTCTGCTGATCAGATATGTTAACTTATAATCTCGATCAGGGCGACGAGCTGAATCGATCTAGCTCTGTCCGTCCGTCCATCTGTCCGTATGTTTGAGCGCGTCGATATCAGAAAATATAAGTGCTACAGAAATTATTTTTAAATTTCGATATATATAGAGCGGATATCCCATTATTTTGTTATCGATTTAAAAGCTTATCCAAAATTCAGTTATAAAATTAGATCTACTATATCTTTAAAGCATTAGTCTCCAGATTTGAAATGTAGATTCATATGTATTTTATGTAATATTGATTTGTGTTATAATTCACCCATTCACCCTATATCCACTCTCCCACTCATAAGTTTTTAAAAGGCGTTTTTCCAATAATAGAGAGATCTGAAAGTTTCATAAAGATAGTGTATTGACAAGGAAAATTATTAAACAATTTAGTTCCATAGTAAGCCCACACTGCGACCATGCGTGTTCATGCGTACGTTTGTGTTTCTTGTGTAAATAGAAAGACGCGAAGAATTGTTGAAATTGACTTCATAGTCGAGCGGTCTCGACTAGAGCTTCCCTACTTGTTTATATAGAGGAATAATGGAGTACTCCTTCCAAATTGAAGAGAAAACATAAGGGACTAATCAAATGATTTTGGTAATAGTGACTGAAGAGACTGCACTCTTGGAATGTTATCGGCACAAGGAGAGAAAGATGACTTCAGCGTCCTAATGGCTGCAAGCAGAGAGGATACAGTGACATAGGAGCATTAATAGAATCATATTCAGAAAGTAAATATGGGTATGAGTTGCTGTAGAGATCAACAGAAGAATAACTGGATTAAAGGAAATCTACAAATAGGAAATCCATATGAATATTATGACTAACCCATGTTTCAGGGAAAGCGATAATATCGGATTGAGCACTAAAACTGCAAGGACAGACTTTTAAGGTCAGAATTTAAGCCACGAGATATGATGATGTTTGATAATGATTGCACCGAAGGTAGTTTCATTGAAATAGGAGTCGATCTATTACGATTCTTAGGTTTGAATTCATGGACATGAGGCGGTCAAAATTTAGGATCACATATAGTTGTAAAATAACAATTTCTCGCGGAGTCGCGAAACTAAACTTCGATATAAAAACAAAAAACGAAACCGATATATCAGATAAAATCTTAGATAAAAAAACTTGCTTTTGAGGAGCGACAACAGATAAGGTAATGCCGGGAGTGGTTGACGTATGGTCCCTCTTTGTTTGAACAACAATTGGAGAATAGTCCAATTAGTGAATACTTCAGTTTCTTTAAACATCAACAGGAGTAACAGTAGATTCGGGACCAGTTGATGGAAGAATCAAGTGACGTAGGAGACGATGTCAATAAAGAAACACAAGGTGAGGGAGGACTAAGCGAATTAGCTGGCGATATTAGTACGGAAGGAGGTATGCACTAACAACAAACGAGGATCCAATCTAGAATGAAGACTTTCAAAAGTATACTGATTTAATATTTCTTCAGCATTACAAATCTTCTTCAGTTTACTTAAAAAAAAATAGTTCTTCCGATAAAAAAAGGAAACGAAATAATGTCTTCAGTGAGGCAGAATCAACTAACTTCTTTTTTTTTAAGTATTCAATTTATACATTACAAAAGTTGATTAATATATATAAATGTGTCTTACATACTATTTCGTTTTGACATGCTTAATTGGAATTTTAGACAATGCATTTTACGTTTTCCGTTGCGTGCGTGAATATCAGCTCTTTGTTGGGATCAGGGTATCTCCTAGTCGACCAGTCTCGACTAGAGCTTCCTTACTTGTTTCGTTTTCTGTCAGTATATTGAGCGCGCATTTTGAGTTTTTTACTAAAAAACGCTAACTCATCCCATTAATTTGTTATCAATTAAAAAGCTTATCGAAAATCAGTTAATAAATTATATCTCCTACATCTTTAAAACTAGAGTCTCCAAATTTTTAATATTGATTCATATGATTTTTATAGAATTTTGATTTTTGTTATAATTCACCCCCGCGCCTATATCCATCTCCTCATCGGTACATTTGTAAAAGATGTATTTCAAATACTAGAGACCTGTGCTTTGGCAAATACATGCATTTCAATATTATAATCACGATATAAAAGTTTCATAAAGATAGTACGTAGTAGATAGTAAAGTTATTAAGCAATTAATTTTCCATAGTGAGCCCACACTGCAGCCTATACGTGATTATGCGTGCGTGCCTATGAGTATATGTTTCTGTGTGTTTGTGTATATGCGTGTCAGTGTGTATGTGTACTGTGTGGTTGACAAAGACGCGAAGAATTTTTGAAATATTAGGTCCTCGATGTGACCAGGGGATTTCGTGGTCGAGAAGTCTCGACTAGAGATTTCTTACTTGTTTAGTTTAGCTTTTTTATACTTTGGGGCTTCTTTGTGCCTGACTGCCTTATAGTTGTTTATAAATCCATCTTCTCGATTTTCGTCTAGCATTTTGTTCTTGGCTTTTTATAGTATGTTCCTTAATTTTTTCAAGTCTACCTTATTATTATGAGCTTCATTAGGAGTGCATTTAATTGTAGAGTGGTATCTGTTATTATAGTTTCTTACGGCTTTTTGCATTATCTGTTTTAATGTCATGTTTCATGTATCTGTGACTGTGTAACTTTTTGGCTTAGTTAGATGTAACCCTATTCCTTCTTGCATTTTTAATTCCTTAATCCTGAGTGAGTTAAATTCATTATCCGCTATGATTTTATCAGGCCTTCCTATTTTTGTGAAATGTTCCTCCAGTTGCTCTACTATTGTCATGTGATTTCTATTATTCAATGAATATCCTGCTGCAAACTTGGAAAACTTGTCTATGATCGTTAAAAAATGTATATTTTTTACTACGTATGTGTCTATATGGACAATTTGATTCTTATGTGAAGGATTTTCTGATCTATTGAATTTATTTTTATAGGTCTCCTATCATCTTTAATAGTTTTGGATAGTAAATTCTGTTTTTTAATTGGTTGTAAGTCACCTGAATACCTAAATGCATACTCTCTCTTACGTGGTAGAACGATATTTGTTTCACTGATTCTGTCTGCTATTTAATGTCTTGAGCTCTAAGTGTACATCTTCTAAATTATAATTGTTTGTCGCTTGAAAACATTTCTATTAATTTTTTTTCCTTTCCTTTAAGGAAATACTCGATAATTATTCCGAAAATATGTAGTAGTTAGATGAAATGGCAACTAAAATTATGTGAAATTTATTTAATAAATCTTCGCTAAAGTTTGTAATAGATACTAGTAGCTTAGTATTGGCAAAAGCTTTTCTTGCCGTATTACCGCCAATTTCCTTTTGAATCTTGTACCTGCATTCGTCATAAGGTTGGGCGTCCCATTTTCTGTGGGGTCTTGCAATTTTCAACAATAGTTATTGATATTTTCGACGCCAGCCATACAATAGCTTAGACATGAACCGTTAAAGCATAAAGTTACATTGGTTTTGTTCAGCATCGATCAACGTACTCTAATTTACTTGAATTTACTTCGCTTGTCAAGGATAGTTTTTCTAAAAAAATGCAAACTGATGTTATTTATACTGGTTTAACGCTTTTTATACGAATTCACGAAGTGAATTAGTATATTGGTTTTGTGCATGTCCGTCTTGCTGTCCGTCCGTCTGTCCGTCTGTCCGTCCGTCCGTCCGTCCGTCTGTCCGTATGAACGCAATCCATTTCGGGCTATTAGAGCTAGAGACTTGAAATTTGGAACACATACTCGTGTATATCTACGATTTATAAAGTGTTAAAATTTTCCTGATCCGCCCACTAGGGGCGTGGCAAATCGGAAAATGCATTTTCCGATATGCCAGAAATCATGTTAGTTAAGCGCTGAAATTTAAAACGTAGCTTCGTGTTGACCACCCAAAATCAAAAGCTATGGCGGATATATCTACGCCCATTGGGGGCGTGGCAAATCGGGTAAAACTGTATCTCCTAGAGTTTTAAAGCTAGAACACTCAAATTTTGCATGTGAGCTAATGCTACGATTCTATAAAGATTGGATGAAAAATTATATGTCTACGCCCAGTAGGGGCGTGGCAAATCGGATCTGAAGATATAGTGATTTTTCAAATTCTGCTATATTTTGGGCACTATTGATGCTAGAGACCCGAA
The DNA here is from genome assembly GCA_037075325.1 of Drosophila mayaguana. NCBI lineage: Eukaryota > Metazoa > Arthropoda > Insecta > Diptera > Drosophilidae > Drosophila > Drosophila mayaguana. The sequence goes on along the minus strand of JBAMCG010000037.1, from coordinate 15,010,017 downwards.
ATTTGGTATATATACTCGGGTTGATCACCCAAGACCAAAAAGCTATAGTGGATATATCTCCGCCCACAGGGGGCGTGGCAAACCGCAAATGCTTATATCTCCTACAGTTATAGAGCTAGAAGCTTCAAATTTGCATAATAAGTTACTGGTAGCCTCCTCTATCGATGACCCAAAAATATTTGTTACGCCTGTTTAGGGGAGTGGCATATAAAAAAATACCCTGTAATTTTCACATTTTTTGAGCGTAAGTACTCAAATTTTGCAGTTGGGTGACTATTAGGTTGTTCTAAGAACTGGTCAAAAATGATGTGCCTACGTCCACTAGAGGCGTGGCAATCGCCATTTCTAGTGTCGAATTGCGACATTTATATGCGTGAGCCCTCTATATATATAAATAGACTTAATAGGCATTGATAGCACGGAAGTAAACCTTTTTGTGGAATTTAAAAAATAAAAACTAAATTATAAATCTTAAAAAAATTAAAAGTTTTCCTCGGAGTTCGAAGCACAACCATCCACGCCCACTAGAGGCGTGGCGAATCGGCGTTTGTAGCAGCCAACTAAGAAATCTATATGCGTGCGTCACTTAGTGTATATAAATAAGCTTTGTAGATATTCATAACACGGAAGGAAACATTTTTATGAAATTGAAAAAATATAAACGAAATGATAATAACATATTTCAATTTTTAAAAAAAGTTTTCCGCGTGACTTGAACTCGCACCTCAACAAAATAGCTAAGATAAAAGCATTCTGCGCCTTTGCCTACAGCGCCACCGCGCCTTCCGCGACGAAATGACATCATTGTTAGATCGCCATAGAGCAAAGAAAAGCCATAGTAGCGGCTGGGAATTCAAAAACAATGCAAAGACAAATCAATCGTAATTGAGATTCTTAGAAAATGCTAGAGACGTATTATATACACACATACAAATGAGCACGTGCTGAAATTGTGTATGCAGACTTTTTTATATTTGTACATATTTTATGTATGTATGTATATATCTACGTATAAGCATTTGAGAGCTATCTAAGAAAAAACAAATTTAAACTTATAACAGTTTTCGACTAAGAAAATGAAAAATATTATGCGCTATTCATTCAAGCTCGCACCCTCTCAATAAAATATCGAATTTATGAAAAAAGAAAATGTGATCGAATAAGACTTGAGTCTTGAAGCCACGCTATCTAACACGACTTGCGTTGCCTTAACCATCGCCACCACAGATCCGGTTGTTTATCTGCTAGCGAAAATTTATATATGTAACTTCAGTGCTAGAGCGTCATCTCACAAAACTAAAATAACGCCTGAAAAGTTCACAAATCAATCGCAATTCCTAGAATAGGCTCTAGCCTCTAGGCGCGCTTTTGTCTGTACGCATAGAATACACGATAATAATTTATATAATTGATAGTTGAGCTACTAATAACCTTCTCTATCGATTACCAGTAAGAAAGCTCTAGTCTAGACTGCTCGACTACGAAATCCTCGGATCCCTTCCAGGAACTGATATTTCAAGAATTATTCGCTTTTTTCTGCTTCAAAAGAAACATAAACACACAGATACACGCACGCATAAACACGCATTAGCTGCAGTGTGGGCTTACTATGGGAACTTAAAGTCTCTAGTAATACGGACAGACGGACATGGCTAAACCGACTCAGCTCGTCGCCCTGACCAAGAATATATACTTTATGGAGTCTGTCACGCCTCCTTCTACCTGTTACATACATTTTAACAAAACCATTATACCCTGATTTGACATTTTCAATGGGTTCAGGGTACAAAAATAATTTGTAGGCCACTTTATGTGCCGTGTCATATTGAAAATTGTACATGCTAGAGCCGGAATGTGAATGAGTATTCCCCAGTTGGTAACGCCCGACTGCAACGTTTTTACTTTTTTTTCTTTTATAAAAGCAAGCTCAGCTTGCGCATTTAGAGATCGCTTGAAGGTATTATAGCAGCTCTACGCTTCTGTATCAGTTGTAATTCCATCGATAATTTAATATCGATAATTTAATTTAGCCACAATTCGACATAAAGCTTTAGATTCCTGTCCGGAAAACCAAAATGATGTTTTCAGCTCCTCGACTTACTGTGTTATCCTTTGTTGGTACATGACATCACGATAAATTGGTGGTCAACTCCTGAATGATTGCTATGCGATTAGCTACGAATGTGTTTAAACTAGACGAATTAATTTACAGCTTATTAAGAACAACCTCTGAGTCTGGCCAAAATGAAATGTAATTTATTATTATATTAATCAAGTTGGTTCTTTTCCACACACCTTTAGATAATAATTCTGAAGCACACAACTCCAGCCGCGGAACAGATTTTGTTTTCAAGGGCGCTATCTTAGCGATTAGCGACTATCATCCTGGTAGTGTAACTTTCTTTTTTGTTCGTAAAAACAAAATCCTTAAGCTCTCTTTGAGGCATCAGTAAATCCATGTATTTTGCAGCCGTTTGACTTAAGAGCGCCAACGAAATGAGGTATATGCAATGAGTTTAAATTTGACAAACATCTGTTCGCTGCCTACAATTTTTCCTCATTTGGTCCGCATCCTTACATACGGAATATATTGCGTAAACAAGCTGCAAGCCAAGGTTAATTTAAATGCGTTTGCCAATCACAGGGACAAGACTTTAAATGTTCTTTTGAAGCGTACTAGTAAGCTAAGCTATTCTTTTAATGAAGTCCATGAAAGCCTAGAACAGCTTGATTTTGATGAGATGAGAAGTGGTTTGCACATTGATTTCGATGATTTAATAATGGACATCCAGTCAAAGTTAATGTCTGAAATTGACTTCGATGATTTAATAATGGACATCCAGTCAACGATGATGTCCGAAATTCAAAGTCGTACTGTTTAAATGCACCATAGTTCCATGTTCTGTAGACCAGTTGATCCTACTCAGGTTTTCGCTCCCAAAATACATTCCGCACCTGCACTGCCGACATTAAAGCTAACTACGTTGGCGGTAGATATTCAAATTGGGCTGAATTCTACTCAATGTTTTCAACAATCATTGATCGCCGACCAGAAATCAGCATGGAAAACTTCAGAACATTCGGTCTTGTCTAGATGCCGCAGCGTTGGATACAATTCACTCATTGGAAATTTCTTATTGAAGCAGAGATATGATAGCCGATATTTAATTTGCCCACATTGTAAAGATCTTTGGGCTACAAAATGTAAAATATGGATATATAACCAAGCTGCGAGAGCTATCAGGTAACTTCAATGTCCATATGCGGGCACTCAGTAATCTGGGCACAACAGAGCAGATAGTTAGTGCCATGATTGCTCAGGTACTTCTACAGAAGCTTCATGTGGCCTCACAAGCTAAATGGGTAGAGAAATTAGAGGATTCACAGATGGTACTCCATATACTTACATATGAATAAGTGTCCTCGTTCCGAGAGCTTCGTTGACGTTCTTTAGAATCGATGGAGTTTGCTCTAAGAAACTATTCATCCAGTAAGCCGGTGAATTCTAGCAGCAAGGTTGCTACCAACAGATCAGCATTTCTCGTAATGGACCACAATGCACACAGTTACGGTTTTTGTAATGATCCTGATCATACAATCTACAAATGCACAAGATTCGCAAACTTCTCGCTTAGTCTTTGCCTAAATGAAGACCGATAGGCTGGGCCATGTTTAAATTCTTTGAAAGGCGGCTATTAGTCCCGACAGTATGGCTTGCGCAGCTGTCGGGTTTGTGGAGTCAAGCATCATACGCTTCTTCATCTCGCCAACTTCAGCAGATCGCAGACAGTAACTCTGCTCCATCAGCTTCGTCATCAGAGGTGCACATCATCTCTACTCAGCCCCCAGCGCCATCCACTACTCTCCTATCCAAGAAACTGTAAAGTCATGTTGTGCTCCTGGTTCTAGTTAGGAATCGGTTCGGAGAACTTCTTCCTTGTCGTGAACCTCAACTACATTTCATTACATACTACTATAGAGTAAAAAGTTTTTCCCAAAAAAAAACAAGTAAGGAAGCTATAGTCGAGAGTGCTCGACTAGAAGATAGACTGATCCCTACAGTGCGCTGCGGTGTGGGCAATATTATGAGAATTTTGTTGCTGAATAATTTCTCTTGTAGTAGGACTATCTTCATGAAACTTTCAGAACGTGATCATAATGTGCAAATGTGTATACATTACAAAGCACAAGTCTCTAGTACTTAAAATACGTTTTTTGCAAATTGGGGCGAAGGGGGCGTGGTATCCAAAATCTGTAAAAGACAAAGTTTGCGTATTTATCAGATGTATATACACACCAAATCTGAAGTCTCCAGGTCTAAAAGTATTAAAATTACGGTGAATAAACAAAATCAATTTATCGATTATTCACGATGAAAAGTAATCGGACGAGTTATCGAAAAAAAAGATAAACTTGTACTGCGTATGGTATACATGAGTATGCATATAAAATTTTGAAGTCTCTAGCTCTTATATCTTCTGAGATCAAGGCGTTCATACGGACGGACAGACGGACAGACGGAGAGGGCTATATCGACTCACCTTGTCGCCCTCATCAAGAATATATACACTTTATGGGGTCTACCACGCCTCCTTCTGCCTGTTACATACTTTTCACAAAACCATTATACCCTGATTTCTCATTTTTAATGGGATCAGGGTATAAAAAGGTTCATACCGTTATTTTGTTATCGATTAATAAATAGATACATTTTTTTATCGTTTGTGACAAATAGCTTCCGCTGATAGGATAACAGAGCACAGCCTGGAAATATGTCTCTACTAGTTACCAATGAAAATAGTTATCAATGAAGTAAACATTATACCGATTTACGCCAAGGAAATGAATAAAGATAAATTTAATTAACAAAAGTATTGCTTGAACGATAATTTATTTAAATTTCGAATATATTTACGTACTTGTACAATTATGTAGTTAGGTGAATTCAATAACATTTTATAGTGAGCAAAAAATGTTAAACAATCTCATCCTATTCACGCTATAAATTTGACCTTAATCGATTTCAAACGGAGACAAAAATTCACATTTTCCGCGTAATAAATAGCTAGGTTAAGTAGTGACAAATACTGGTCTTATATTACAATTAACAAAAATATGCTATAAATTTTCGATACGTTTATGCAGATTTTATATATTTTTTTCTTGTAGATCAAGAAACTTTAGCAATATAAATTAGTAAAATATATTCACATTTGATTATTAAAAAATAGTATTGCGAAATTTTGATTTACCGTTCATCCAATTTATGGGTGTCAATAATCTGCACATTCTCTAGCAAATTCGTAGTCTTAAATAATATTTGTAATCAACTACTTATATAAGGTATATGTGATATATTATAAAGAAATCATATTGTATGCAGCTGTGAATCAGAATATTACAAATCATTATATTTTTTGCAATTCGAAAATCAAATAATTTGTTTTTTTTTTTCATATTTCGCCTGCGAATACATTTTTAAACTACTATAATAGATACAGAAATGCTATGAAATTCTTATAAAAAATGTCATTTTAAGGTTGAACAGGTTTATTTAAAAATATTTTTTATATATTGTATATATAATATATATATATATATTGTATTTTTTTTATTTTTAGATTTTTTTTTAAGTACATGAAAAAAGTAAATCGTGAAATGGATATAAATTGAACTCCGTTGCCGATGTTTGAATATTTTTGTTTTAAATCTAACAAAATTTTATACACATATAAATATATATATGATTCCTGTACGATAAATATTCTTAAATACATTGTAACACTTTGTACCTTTAAGCTTCCAATAAGTACTTTATTTCAGAATTAACTCGTCAAAATAAGAAAAAATAAATAAACAAAAACCACATTTATTGGATAACACGCATCGTAACACAGCTAAGGAAACCCTAACACTGCCATCCACAAAATAGTTACAGATCTAAACTAAAGTATCAGCTGACAGTTACAACACAATTTTATCGCCATTGCGATTGCCATAATATAACAAAGCATTTAAAGAATATACATGTACATATATAGAAATATAATTTCCATTTCAATTACATTTTCACACAGCATCTTCATTTTCTATTTATGTATATACATATTTATCAATTTAGACAAAATGCATCTTTACCTCATATTAGCTATGTATGTTCATCATTGCAAAAATTATATGATAATGATAAAATTTATAGCCGGTTTTCAGAATATGATGTACGAGATTTAATTTCATATTAAAATATCCTTTCATCGCGAACTTTAAAAACTTGATTTTAAATTCCCAAATTATATATATATTATAAATAAATTAATATATATATATATATATATATATATATATATATATATATATATATATATATATATATATATATATATATATATATATATATATATATATATATATATAGATGTTTATTTATTTGAATATGTGGATAAAATTGCTTAATATGTTTGTTGAGCATTTCAGTGTGTAACATTTTTTGACAATTGTAGACAAAATCATTTATTTATTTAACTCAATATGCGCTCATATTATTTACAACTGTTGGAGCACTAAGCAGTTACAAGAAACTTATCTGTTTTTATAACACTGATAACCTTTGAATAATTTTTGGTATATACATGCATCAGTTGAGATCGACTTATTTTAAAAGCTGGTGGGCTCGTTGATTGGCTACTGCTATTCTTGCTTCGTTAGATTCGCCCTATAATAAGAATGTACAAGAAATAGGATTATCTTAATAATTGTTTGATTGTAAGAGTTAGAGATTAGAAAATACGAGTGTAATATAAGAACGAATGAAACAAGTAAGAAAGCTCTAGTCGAGACTGCTCGACTAGGAGATACCCTGATGCCTACAATGAGCTGATATTCACGCACGCATAAACACGCGCTCTGCTAACTGCGCAGTAAGCAGCGACTGCGCTTGGGCTGCGCTGCAATGTTGGCAATACTATGAGAATTTAGTTGCTGAAGAATTTCTCTTGTAGTCGAACTCTTTTCATGAAATTTTCAGAACGTGATCATAATGTGCAAATGTGTATACACTCAAAAGCACAAATCTCTAGTACTTAAAACACGTTTTTTAAAAATTGGTTGGCGAAGGGGGCGTGGTATTCAAAATCTGTAAATTACAAAATCTTTGTATTGATCAGATGTATGTACACACTAAATCTGAAGTCTCCAGGTCTTAAAGTATCAAAATTACGCTGGATAAACAAAATCAATTTATCAATTATTCGTGATAAAAAAGTAATCGGACAAGCTATCGAAAAAATATGATAAACTTGTACTGCGTATTGTATACATGAGTATGCATACAAAATTTCAATTTCTATAGCTCTTATATTTTCTGAGATCTAGACGTTCATACGGACGGACGGACGGACAGACGGACGGGGCTATATCGACTCAGCTCGTCGCCCTGATCAAGAATATATATACTTTATGGGGTCTGCGATGCTTCCTTTTGCTTGCTACACACTTTTCACAAAAACATTATACCCTGATTTCCCATTTTTGATGGAATTGAGAAACCACATGACAACATTGGCAACAAAATGTAAACCACTGCTTATGACTGTGCACTGCGGTGATTCCTCTAATGTGAGCTAAAAGCAAAGATTTTATTATTAGGAGAGAGAGCTCTAAGGAAAATATCTATTATAATTAACACATTAACCATGAAATTCATATGCACTATCTGAATATAGAAATCCTCTTCAGTCTTAAATCTCACAGCACCATATATAAATCTTAAATAAGCTTATCAGTTTTTCCAAGTAAATTGGACCAAGACCAACATATTCGGGTCCAGTAAGACCTGTACATTTAGCATACATCAATCGTACACGTGATCTTAATGTACAAATGTGTATACATTCCAAAGCACAAGTCTCTAATACTTAAAATACGTTTTTTAAACCGGCACCGAAATCCCCTGAACCATCCGAACAACTAATATTTCAACAATTCTTCGCGCCTTACTGCTTACACAAGTAACACAGATAACCAGACACACATAGGCACGCATGCATTAACAGGAATGGGTTTCAGTGTGGACTTACTATGGGATTTTAATTGTTTAATAACTTTTCTTGTGGATCGACTATCTTCATGAAACTTTCAGATCCTAATTATACCATTAAAATGCATGCATTTGCCAAAGCCCATACGCTCGTTAAAAATGTATGGCGAGGGGGTGGATATCGGGGCGGGGAGTGAATTATAACAAAAATCAAAACTCTATACAATACATATGAATCTATATTTAACTCTAGCTTTAAAGATGTAGAAGATATAATTTTATAAACGATTTTTCGATAACGGTATGAGCTATCGAATTTTTGAGATAAACTTTATATACGGAATACAAAATTAAGTCTCTAGCTCTTAATTCTTCTGAGACCGACGCGTTCACAGATACGGAAAGACGGACAGACAGACAGGGCTAGATCAACTCAGCTCGTCGCCCTGATCAAGAATATATTTGGCTTCTGGCTGTTACATACATTTCAAGAAAACAATTTTACCGTGATTTCCCATTTTCAGTGGGTTCAGGTCTATAACTGAGAACTCTCTCTGAGTCATAAGTCATAAGTCTCTAGTATTTGTTTTGCGGTCGTCCGGCTGTCAATTTTTTTAACCACTGAATACATAAATTATACGTTTATACCCTCGAATTATAAAGTGTCAGAACTTTCTCGATCCGACCATTAGGGACGTCACAAATCGGAATATACATTTTATGGATATTACGTGGTAAATAAAGAGGCAACCTCAAAATTGAACGACTGAAGAATATATACAGACACCAATTGGGGGCGTGGCAAATCGGAAAATGGGTCGTGAATGAGTATTCTGAAATCGGTAATGCCAAACTTAAACGTTCTTAATCGTATTTTTAAAATCTGGAGGGAAAATCGCTTTTCCCGTCAACCTTGCATGTATGAAATACATGTGCGCTACGTGAAAAAAATCAATGTGAAATTAAAGAGAACAATCAAGCAAAAGCCACAACGGTGTTGTGTGTTGTGATACAATTGCAAAGTCGCATCCAAGACACGGTAAACGAGAAACAGCGAAATTAGATAAAAACTACAGTTGCGCTAGTAAATTTGCAAAACGGGGCCACCAAGTACCACCACAATGTCTGGTATTGAGAAAATACTACCACCGCTGAATTCGTAACTCATAAGGCAGTATTGCAGATGAGACTAGGTGCCTGAACGGCTGGAAGACTTGCCAAAAATATAGCATGATCTGACATACATACAAAGGTTGAAAACATCATCTATTAAGCGCAAGCAGCAAAACTCACCAGATGAATTGTGGAAAAAAGAAAGTATACTTGACCAACAATCAGTTGTTCAAGGAACACAAAATCGATTTGCGATGCTAGACCAAGAAGACAAAAATGACTGTGAAATGGCAGCACCCCAACAGTAAGAGAGCAACTAGCCGACAAGCCAGCAGAAAAATCTAATCACGTCCTATCTGGTGTCCAGACATTAAATCAAAGGAAGCTCTAGTCGAGACTGCTCGACTAGGAGATACCCTGATCCCTATAAAGAGCTGATATTCACGCACGCATAAGCAGGCGCTCTGCTAACTGCGCAGTAAGCAGCGACTGCGCTTGGGCTGCGCTGCAGTGTGGGCAATACTATGAGAATTTTGTTGCTGAATAATTTCTCCTGTAATAGGACTATCCTCATGAAACTTTCAGAATGTGATCACAATGTGCAGATGTGTGTACATTCCAAAGCACAAGTCTCTAGTACTTAAAATACGTTTTTTGCAAATTGGGGGCGAAGGAGGCGTGGTATCCAAAATCTGTAAATGACAAAATCTGCGTATTGATCAGATGTATATACACACCAAATCTAAAGTCTCCAGGCTTAAAAGTAATAAAATTACGGTGAATAAACAAAATCAATTTATCGATTATTCGCGATAAAAAAGTAATCGGGCGAGTTATCGAAAAAAAAAAGATAAACTTGTACTGCGTATGGTATACATGAGTATGCATACAAAATTTGAAGTCTCTAGCTCTTATATCTTCTGAGATCTAGGCGTTCATACGGACGGACGGACGGACGGACGGACAGACGGACAGGGCTATATCGACTCACCTTGTCGCCCTCATCAAGAATATATACACTTTATGGGGTCTGCCACGCCTCCTTCTGCCTGTTACATACTTTTCACAAAACCATTATACCCTGATTTCCCATTTTTAATGGGATCAGGGTATAAAAAGCAACCTTTACGTTTGCCACCTTCTTCTGAGCGCTTCTGGAGCTTGGCTAATGAGAGATAAAGCGCATGCTAACGCATTTGCGGATTACCTACAGGAGCAATTGGTCATGCTGCTAAGGACCGAACAAGATTAAGTGGAGAATATAAAAGGAGTAATGAACTCCCCTATCACAGCGCCCATATCCCATCGAAGCGTGCACAAAGGAAGAGGTTCTCGAGCTGAATCCGCAATTGACTATTTGTAATGCGATTCTATACTTCGCATTCAACAATTTCAAACTTGCTTGAAACATGCTGAGATAGTCATGATCCCTTCCCACAGAACCAAAGCTTGCTCCCGGTACTCTCCGAAATGTTCCAAAGAGTATTTCTGCGTTTCCCAGACCACCAATTAAGCTTCAGGAGCATGACACTCCGGAACAACTGTATCGAGTTGTAAACCATATTCTGTGTGCGTTTAAAAGCAAAGAATTGTTCTAAGCAGTTTTTCTTGACGTTAAGCAGGCATTCGAACAGGTTTTTCATCTGGGTCTATTAAACATGTTGAGCTCTAAGCATGATTAGCTCTACCTAGACCTTTCTTCAAGATCCTGCTTTCTTACATGACATAAAGAAGCTTCAAGGTCACAGCTGTATACCCTATGCACTAATACACTACCCTATAAGCTAATACGTTACTGCTATCCTGAGTCACAATAACTCTGCCCAGATAATAACATAGTGAGAGCTATAGTGGCACCAGTATTCACATATCCAATGGCAATATGGGTATCTGTTGCAAGAACATATATTAATAAAGTTCAAATACTCCAAAACAAAGCCCGTCAGAAATGAAGTTCTCCACCCCGACCAACAATTGTTGAGATCATTGACAGACACAGCACAAGGTATGAGGACTGCATGTCCACTCACTCAAAATCAACTCGCATCCGACTTAACATCAAACGCAATCAACAAAATACTGAAAAGATTGCACCTAAAGATGTAGGGATATAATCTTATACTGAATTTTTAAAAGGTTGAAACCCTCAACAAACAAAATAAAAAGTTATCGATAAAAGCGATCTGCGAATACTTCAAAGAGACAAAAAATATTATATTTCTAGCTCTTATGGTTTCTAATATCGATGTGTTCATACGTCGCGACGAACGGTATCATCGGAAATAGTTTTAGTAAATCGCCGCCATTGGTGAGCTGTTATTTTCGAATTTGGAGGCATCAATTTTGGCACGAAGAATGAGCTCTACCTACTAATTGTCAGCAGAAATTGCCTTCCATCCGAGCATTTAAAATAAAATTTCCAATTTGTACAGAGTACTAAATGGAATCAGGGCAACTCAGGGTATGTAACAGACAGATGGACGCGTGGAATCAAGACGACGAACTGAGTCGCCTATCCGTCTTTGTAGGTCCGCCTATCCGTCTTTGTAGGTCCTTTTACTTTAAATAGTGGATACGAAGGCCTTACCATATACACATACATCACGGTCTGAAAGTTTTATAGCCCATGGACAAAAATTTTATTAAAGAATGAATTTCCGATTTAACATTTTTATACCCTGAACCCATTGAAATCAGGGTATACTGGTTGTTGAAATGTATGTAACAGGCAGAAGGAAGCGTGGCAGACCCCATAAAGTATATATATTCTTGATCAGGGCGACGAACGCGTCGATCTCAGAAGATATAAGAGCTAGAGACTTTAATTTTTTATACCCTGATCCCATTAAAAATGGGAAATCAGGGTATAATGGTTTTGTGAAAAGTATGTAACAGGCAGAAGGAGGCGTGGCAGACCCCATAAAGTATATATATTCTTGATCAGGGCGATGAGCTGAGTCGATATAGCCCTGTCCGTCTGTCCGTCCGTCCGTCCGTCCGTCCGTCCGTCCGTCCGTATGAACGCCTAGATCTCAGAAGATATAAGAGCTAGAGACTTCAAATTTTGTATGCATACTCATGTATACCATACGCAGTACAAGTTTATCTTTTTTTTTCGATAACTCATCCGATTACTTTTTTATCGCGAATAATCGATAAATTGATTTTGTTTATTCACCGTAATTTCAATACTTTTAGACCTGGAGACTTCAGATTTGGTGTGTATATACATCTGATCAATACGCAGATTTCGTCATTTACAGATTTTGGATACCACGCCCCCTTCGCCCACAATTTGCAAAAAACGTATTTTAAGTACTAGAGACTTGTGCTTTGGAATGTACACACATTTGCACATTGTGATCACATTCTGAAAGTTTCATGAAGATAGTCCTATTACAGGAGAAATTATTCAGCAACAAAATGCTCATAGTATTGCCCACACAGCAGCGCAGCCCAAGCGCAGTCGCTGCTTACTGCGCAGTTAGCAGAGCGCGTGCTTATGCGTGCGTGAATATCAGCTCTTTGTAGGGATCAGGGTATCTCCTAGTCGAGCAGTCTCGACTAGAGCTTCCTTACTTGTTTTATATTCGTAGGCTGTGCGCACATATCGAGTTTATCACTAAAAACGATAACTCATACCGTTATTTTGTTATTTTATTATCGATTAAAAAACTGATCGAAAATCAGTTATAAAATTATATCTCTTAAATTTTTAAAGCTAATCTTCAAATTTTAATTATAGATTCAGATCATTTTTATAGAATATCGATTTTTGTTATAATTCACCCCCCGCCCCGATATCCACCCCCTCACCTATACATTTGTAAAAGGCGTATTTCAAATACTAGAGACTTGTCCTTTGGGATATACATACATGCATTTCAATATTATAATCACGATATAAGAAGACGTTTCATGAAGATAGTCCATCGACACGAAAAGTTATTAAACAATTAAGTTCCCATAGTAAGCCCACACTGCAGCATATGTGTGTTTGTGCTTGCGTGCCTATGTATGTGTGTCTGTGTTTCTTGTGAAGCAGAAATACGCGAAGAATTGTTGAAATATCAGTTCCTGGAAAAGTTCTGGGGATTTCGTAGTCGAGTAGTCTCGACTAGAGCTTTCTTACTTGTTATACCCTGATCCCATTAAAAATGGGAAATCAGGGTATAATGGTTTTGTGAAAAGTATGTAACAGGCAGAAGGAGGCGTGGCAGACCCCATAAAGTATATATATTCTTGATCAGGGCGACGAGCTGAGTCGATATAGCCCTGTCCGTCTGTCCGTCCGTCCGTCCGTCCGTCCGTCCGTCCGTCCGTCCGTCCGTCCGTCCGTCCGTATGAACGCCTAGATCTCAGAAGATATAAGAGCTAGAGACCTCAAATTTTGTATGCATACTCTTGTATACCATACGCAGTACAAGTTTATCTTTTTTTTTCGATAACTCGTCCGATTACTTTTTTATCGCGAATAATCGATAAATTGATTTTGTTTATTCACCGTAATTTTAATAGTTTTAGACCTGGAGACTTCATATTTGCTGTGTAAATACATCTGGTCAATACGCAAATTTTGTCATTTACAGATTTTGGATACCATGCCCCCTTCGCCCCCAATTTGCAAAAAACGTATTTTAAGTACTAGAGAATTGTGCTTTGGAATGTATGCACATTTGCACATTATGATCACGTTCTGAAAGTTTCACGATGATAGTCCTACTACAGGAGAAATTATTCAGCAACAAAATTCTCATAATATTGCCCACACTGCAGCGCAGCCCAAGCGCAGTCGCTGCTTACTGCGCAGTTAAAAGAGCGCGTGCTTATGTGTGCGTGAATATCAGCTCTTTGTAGGGATCAGGGTATCTCCTAGTCGAGCAGTCTCGACTAGAGCTTCCTTACTTGTTTTTTATAAATAAACTTTGTTATTTCGAAAGAAAAAAAAAAAAACCCAAAAAAAAATGATCGATAAGTAGATAAATAAGTGAACTTTGAGTTGTCTTGGAACAAATAGTAATGACAACTGAACATGAAAACAAATTATTTTCCCTTGTGTACGCAAAATTATGCGTATTTAACATGTAATGTACCTTGCGATTAACTCGATCAATTTGACGGTTTTGATTTTCCAACTCGGAACCCATATCCAATGCCATATTCCGGAGATTACCTATCATGGTATTAACCTGACCCATATTTTCTTCCATTTCATCTTCTCTTGCATCGTTTGTTATTCTGGAAACAAAATATAATTAAATATATGTATTAATCTGTTATTTACAATGGCATAAATAGTTAAAAATTAGTTTCTTCGTTTCGATAATTTACTAACCACTTAAATTAATATTGAGGCACAAAGGCAACCTTAACATACTTTCAAATTGTTTTTCACATAATACCATATATATTTAACATTATTACCATAAAACAAAAAATGATTAATTATAGACTTTTTCGAAACCCTTTTTATACCCTGATCCCATAAAAATTGGGAAATCAGGGTATAATGGTGGTCCGTCCGTCCGTCCGTCCGTCCGTCCGTCCTTATGAACGCCTAGATCTCAGAAGATATAAGAGCTAGAGACTTCAAATTTTGTATGCATACTCATGTATACCATACGCAGTACAAGTTTATCTTTTTTTTCGATAACTCGTCCGATTACTTTTTATCGTGAATAATCGATAAATTGATTTTGTTTATTCACCGTAATTTTATTACTTTTAGACCTGGAGACTTCAGATTTGGTGTGTATATACATCTGATAAATACGCAAACTTTGTCTTTTACAGATTTTGGATACCACGCCCCCTTCGCCCCAATTTGCAAAAAACGTATTTCAAGTACTAGAGACTTGTGCTTTGGAATGTATACACATTTGCACATTATGAGCACGTTCTGAAAGTTTCATGAAGATAGTCCTACTACAAGAGAAATTATTCAGCAACAAAATTCTCATAATATTGCCCACACTGCAGCGCACTGTAGGGATCAGGGTATCTTCTAGTCGAGCACTCTCGACTATAGATTCCTTACTTGTTTTTTTTTTTGGGAAAAACTTTTTACTGTATAGTAGTATGTAATGAAATGTAGTTGAGGTTCACGACAAGGAAGAAGTTCTCCGAACCGATTCCTAACTAGAACCAGGAGCACAACATGACTTTACAGTTTCTTGGATAGGAGAGTAGTGGATGGCGCTGGGGGCTGAGTAGAGATGATGTGCACCTCTGATGACGAAGCTGATGGAGCAGAGTTACTGTCTGCGATCTGCTGAAGTTGGCGAGATGAAGAAGCGTATGATGTTTGACTCCACAAACCCGACAGCTGCGCAAGCCATACTCTCGGGACTAATAGCCGCCTTTCAAAGAATTTAAACATGGCCCAGCCTATCGGTCTTCATTTAGGCAAAGACTAAGCGAGAAGTTTGCGAATCTTGTGCATTTGTAGATTGTATGATCAGGATCATTACAAAAACCGTAACTGTGTGCATTGTGGTCCATTACGAGAAATGCTGATCTGTTGGTAGCAACCTTGCTGCTAGAATTCACCGGCTTACTGGATGAATAGTTTCTTAGAACAAACTCCATCGATTCTAAAGAACGTCAACGAAGCTCTCGAAACGAGGACACTTATTCATATGTAAGTATATGGAGTACCATCTGTGAATCCTCTAATTTCTCTACCCATTTAGCTTGTGAGGCCACATGAAGCTTCTGTAGAAGTACCTGAGCAATCATGGCACTAACTATCTGCTCTGTTGTGCCCAGATTACTGAGTGCCCGCATATGGACATTGAAGTTACCTGATAGCTCTCGCAGCTTGGTTATATATCCATATTTTACATTTTGTAGCCCAAAGATCTTTACAATGTGGGCAAATTAAAGATCGGCTATCATATCTCTGCTTCAATAAGAAATTTCCAATGAGTGAATTGTATCCAACGCTGCGGCATCTAGACAAGACCGAATGTTCTGAAGTTTTCCATGCTGATTTCTGGTCGGCGATCAATGATTGTTGAAAACATTGAGTAGAATTCAGCCCAATTTGAATATCTACCGCCAACGTAGTTAGCTTTAATGTCGGCAGTGCAGGTGCGGAATGTATTTTGGGAGCGAAAACCTGAGTAGGATCAACTGGTCTACAGAACATGGAACTATGGTGCATTTAAACAGTACGACTTTGAATTTCGGACATCATCGTTGACTGGATGTCCATTATTAAATCATCGAAGTCAATTTCAGACATTAACTTTGACTGGATGTCCATTATTAAATCATCGAAATCAATGTGCAAACCACTTCTCATCTCATCAAAATCAAGCTGTTCTAGGCTTTCATGGACTTCATTAAAAGAATAGCTTAGCTTACTAGTACGCTTCAAAAGAACATTTAAAGTCTTGTCCCTGTGATTGGCAAACGCATTTAAATTAACCTTGGCTTGCAGCTTGTTTACGCAATATATGCCGTATGTAAGGATGCGGACCAAATGAGGAAAAATTGTAGGCAGCGAACAGATGTTTGTCAAATTTAAACTCATTGCATATACCTCATTTCGTTGGCGCTCTTAAGTCAAACGGCTGCAAAATACATGGATTTACTGATGCCTCAAAGAGAGCTTAAGGATTTTGTTTTTACGAACAAAAAAGAAAGTTACACTACCAGGATGATAGTCGCTAATCGCTGAGATAGCGCCCTTGAAAACAAAATCTGTTCCGCGGCTGGAGTTGTGTGCTTCAGAATTATTATCTAAAGGTGTGTGGAAAAGAACCAACTTGATTAATATAATAATAAATTACATTTCATTTTGGCCAGACTCAGAGGTTGTTCTTAATAAGCTGTAAATTAATTCGTCTAGTTTAAACACATTCGTAGCTAATCGCGTAGCAATCATTCAGGAGTTGACCACCAATTTATCGTGGTGTCATGTACCAACAAAGGATAACCCAGTAAGTCGAGGAGCTTAAAACATCATTTTGGTTTTCCGGACAGGAATCTAAAGCTTTATGTCGAATTGTGGCTAAATTAAATTATCGATATTAAATTATCGATGGAATTACAACAATTAAGTATTGTAAAGGGCAATCCCAAATAAGAACTTGAATAAAACGGTTCGAAGTAAATAAATCGTGGTTTTTATTTAAACAATAATAAAAATTAACTGGCGCCCGAGCAGGGAACCGCGAACATAACCAATAGAGCAAAACAGTTTCAACGGTTATGCGAAAGAACTAACAAGTGACCAAAAGAGCAAAACAGTTTCTACGGTCGCGAAAGCATTCGAGAAGTAACTAAAAGAACAAAACGATTTCTACAGTTACGCGAAATGTTCAATAGTGATCAATAGTGCAAAACGGTATCTACGATCACGCAAAAAAACATTCATCGCTGGTCAAAGTGAAAATCGAGGGATTCCCGTATAAACGGTCGATTCACTATAAAATTCTACGCACGATAACGGAAAACATTGTTAAGTGCGGAAAAAAGCAGTGTATCAAAGTTGTAAGAGTTGTAAGCTTTGCCTCCATCAAAGTGAACACCAAGAGCCTTAGTAGGGGCTATTAGAAGAAGTCGCCAAACCGGACCCACTCGAGGATTCCAGGAGGAATGATCAACGCGGGACAACAAAAAACAAATATAAAAATAAGAGAACATACTAAATATTAATTAAGATAACACAAAAGTTTTAAGAAAACACAATACAACCTATCTAAACTTAAGTAAAATGGCAAATCAAAACAACTTAGTAAGACCTTCAGCCTTAGGTAATAATAATTCATCCCCAATCCCACAACCAGCTAATAGTGACGCTGCTAGAACACCCAACATAACATTAGAACAACTAAAAGAAATCATAAATAATATCGTAGTCGAGAACCTAAACGAAACCGTAACCCAATCTATCGACAATCCATTCAACTACTCTGACGTTACCATCAACCCAGACCAAAGACATAGAATTGACGATTTAGATAAAGTACCCGACGTAGTGAAAGGACTAAGGGAATTTTCAGGAAACCATGCAAAATTTAGTTCTTGGAAAAAGAGCGTAGACCGCTGTCTGTCCGCTTATTCTGACCTAATAGGAACACTCAAGTACTTTGGCATAACAAACACAATTCGAAACAAAATTGTCGGCATGGCCGATACAGCACTCGAGTCCTACAACACTCCACTTGAATGGAATGCTATTTCAAAATGCTTAACTCTGCATTACGCAGCCAAGAGGGATATAAACACACTTGAATACCAGATGTCAACCTTAAGGCAGGGATCACAATCCGTTGAAGATTTCCATTCAATTTACAATCATCTGTCTCTCATACTTAACCAAATAGGGGTTATGGGATTGTCCAAAGATCAAGAAATACTACTGACAAATGTGCACCGCGAAAAGGCCCTTAACACATTCATAAGAGGCCTACGAGGTGACCTCCCCAGACTACTAGGAGTTAAAGAACCAACCGATCTTCCTCAAGCATTACAT
This sequence comes from Drosophila mayaguana, assembly GCA_037075325.1. NCBI lineage: Eukaryota > Metazoa > Arthropoda > Insecta > Diptera > Drosophilidae > Drosophila > Drosophila mayaguana. Next base: position 14,991,385 of record JBAMCG010000037.1, on the reverse strand, counting down.
CTGTGCTTGAAACTCGAAAATCAGAGTTACGTTGCCTCTCAGGCGACTAATAAACCACAACCCTCGACCTTCAGGGCAGGACGCATGACAGAAAAACCCCTACAAAGACCAACTCAGAACCAATACAGTTACGCACAACAACACTACCAACACGGTAACGCACAACAACAACCACGCCCCACCATGTTCCAACCACGTTTCATATCCAATGTCCCACAAAGACCTAATTAGACAACGTACTTTAGACCTCAAATGAATCAACAGATAAACCGACCAGAGTACCAAACTTTGCCTATTCCACCACCTACTGGTCAAAAACCTCTTCAAAATCCACTACCAATGGAAGTCGACTCAACCGTACAAACTCGGCAGGTTAACTAACCGGCCACAACTTAACCAAATAGACAAAAGACAGCACAACTATAATATTCAATCAGAAGAATCAAATGACCCAATACAACCAACACACGACAACAACAGAACTACGAACAAATTCAGCAAACGGCTGCTAACGATAGACAAACCGAGACACTAACAGAATACATCGAACAATACTCTGACCTCACATACGCACCGGAACATTCAGATCTCCATTTTTTAGAATAAAAAACTCTGCACTTCCCTATTTCGAATGCAGAGTTAACAATGACAAAATTTTAAAAATTCTAATAGATACAGGATCCAATCAGCCTTAGTGTCTAACCTTATTCAAAATGAAAAACCATTCGAAGCCGTCTCCGTGGGAGGCAACAATTCAATAACCCATCATAAAATGGCCAATCTATTTGGAATAACAGGCGTTAATATAAAATTCTTCCTCTTACCAAATTTAAAATCTTTCGATGCAATCCTAGGCAATGACACGCTAAAACAGCTCAACGCTGTCATTCACACCAATAAAAATTTCATGCTTATTAGAAACTCTATAAGAATTCCAATCAAAGAAAAACTTCTTCACTCTGTCAATAACATTAATATTCGAGCAAACCATATGACAGATTCGCAAATAGCAGAGCTTGACAAGTTAATAAATCTCTATCCCGGACTATTTTCCGACCCCAATGAAAAGCTTACGTACGTCACAAATATTAGAGCAGGAATCAGAACAACCAGTACCCAATGTCTCTAAAAGAAGAGGTAGACACACAAATTCAACAAATGCTAGAAGACGGTATTATTAGACCATCCAAATCACCTTATAATTCACCCGTTTGGGTTGTCCCAAAGAAGCTAGACGCTTCTGGGAAAAGGAAATACCGAGTAGTCATAGACTACAGGAAACTAAATTCAATCACAACAGCTGATAAATACCCAATACCTGAAATAAATGAAGTACTTTCAAGGTTGGGTAAAAACAAATTTTTCTCTGTACTAGATCTGAAAAGCGGATTCCACCAAATCTTTTTAAAGGAATCAGACATCGAAAAAACTGCCTTCTCCATAAACAATGGAAAATATGAGTTTACACGACTCCCCTTTGGTCTTAAAAACGCGCCATCTATCTTCCAGCGTACTCTAGATGACATATTAAGGCAACATATTGGTAAAATCTGCTACATTTACATCGATGACATAATAATCTTTAGTAAAGATGAAAAGTCATGTTCAAAATCTCAACTCTATTTTCAACACCCTTTATGACGCAAATATTAAATGCCAATTGGACAAATGCAAATTTTTCAAAACTAAAGTGGAATTTCTAGGGTTCATAGTATCAGACAGGGGAATAGAAACTAACCCAATTAAGGTTAACGCCATAGCTAACTATCCTGTACCCAAAACTTTAAAAGAGCTCAGATCTTTCTTGGGTCTATCTGGTTATTACAGATGATTTATTAGAGACTACGCCAAATTGGCAAAACCACTAACAACTCTACTTAGAGGAGAAGATGGAAGAATCTCGAAACATAGGTCTGCCACAAAACCAATAAACATGGACAAAGAATCTTTAGAAGCATTTCGTAAACTCAAAAATTCATTAATCTCAGAAGAAGTCATACTTAGCTATCCCGATTTTAACAAAGAATTCCACCTGACTACAGACGCATCCAATTTCGCCATTGGTGCTGTACTTTGCCAAGATAATAAACCTATTACTTTCCTCTCAAGAACCTTATCTAAAGCAGAAGAAAACTACGCCACAAATGAAAAAGAGATGTTGGCAATTATTTGGGCTATCTGAGCAAAAGTAAAATTTTATACTGATCACCAACCTCTAACACACTCACTAAGCAATTGGAATGACAACTCTAGGTGGAAAGCTCTCCTCGAGGAATATGATTACCAACTTCTCTACAAACCAGGTAAAGATAACATAATCGCAGACACACTATCCAGAATTTCGTCAAACCAAATAAATTCAGTAATTTCTACAGCACATAGTGCTAATAGCTCCTCACTTTACCTAATCCCAAGCGTAGATGTTCCAATCAATTCATTTTGAAATCAAATAATCCTTTCGGTCTCAGATGAGCCAAACTACACATTTGAAATACCCTTTCAGTGTTTTCATAGACACACCCTTCAATCATCAATGGCATACTAACAACAGAAGACATAATGGGTCGATTTCAAGCATTTTATCCACAACATTTCAAAACCTTTAAAACGAGATTTACCCAAATAAGAGTTACAGATCTTATCAAAGATCAGGATGAAGAAATCCTAAAAGTGCATAATAGAGCTCACCGAAACGCAGACGAAAACAAAATGCAGATATCTTCTAAATATTATTTTCCTAAAATGAAAAGTAAAATAGCCACCATTTTAAAACAATGTCAAATCTGTAAAGAGGAAAAATACGATAGGCATCCAACCAATCCCCAAATCAAAGAAACCCCAATTCCGGAATACCCCGGACACATCATTCACGTCGACATCTACTCTACAGAAGGGAAGTTAGTTTTGACAGCAATAGACAAATTTTCAAAATTGGCACAAGCAATAAACATAAAATTAAAATCAATAGAAGACATCAGACTACCTTTAAGAAATATAATATTCTATTTCGGCGTTCCAAAATTTATAGTAATGGACAATAAAAATCACTGAATTCCGCATCCATCACTTTTATGCTCAGAGATCAGCTCGGCATCGAAATTTATAAAGCCCCTCCATATAAAAGCACGGTAAACGGCCAAATAGAAAGATTTCAGTCTACCCTATCCGAAATAATGAGAGTTCTAAAGAGATCCAATGTTCATCGAAACTTCGAAGAACTACTAGACAGAGCCGTGTATGAATACAACTATACTTTCCACTCTGTCACTAACAGACGACCTTTAGAAGTATTCTTTGGCAGAACTGTAACCACGACCCCAGAACAATACGAAACAGCTAGACTGGATAACATAACTCGACTGAAACAAAAACAAGATCAAGATCTACAATACCACAATAAAGACAGACTACCCTTAAAAACATATAAACCAGGTGACACAATTTTCGTGAAAATAAACAATAGATTAGGATAGAAACTTTCACCAAGATTTAAAAATGAAGTAGTAAAACTAGACCATGGTACAACCATTATTACGCAAACAAATAAAACCGTTCACAAAAGTAATATCAAAAACGTATAATTACAGTCTACTTCTGACATGGCTCATAAACACAGCAAGCGGAGAGCTCGCCATAACAAACTATACGGACGCACAAACCATCACTATCTACAAAGGTCTGGGGAAAATTCAAACAACTACTACTAGAATTATCCATGTAATTGACATTAAGAAAATAAAAGAAACACTGGACATACTTATTTCTCATACCGAACAATCACTGAAACACAGTATACTTTATCACACCATAAATCATGAAATTAACCAAACAAACTCCATACTCTCATCAATAACCTCTTCCATAAATAGACGAGCCACTAGATCTATTAATCTTATAGGAACAGCCTGGAAATATATTGCCGGAAGCCCAGATCATGACGATTTCGTACAAATAGAAGAACACCTCAATAAATTAACTACAAATAACAATTAGAGGACAGACTAAATAAATTAACAGCTGTCAAAAATAGTTTAACAAATACAATTAAAAAGGATAGCATGTTAAGCGATGACATTGCCATTAGCATTCAAAACCAGATCAGACTTATTAAAGAGGAAATAGTTAACATAAAATATACAATTCAATGGGCCAAGGTTAATATCATAAACTCGTTTTTGTTAAGAGACAACGAACTACAAGAGACAAATAGAATCTTCAAAGCAGGGAAAATGCCCCAACTGTCAATAGAAGAAATGTTAGAATTTGCCGATGTCTCAATCTTACACAACAAAACAATATTATTGTATGTAATAAAAATACCCAATTTAGAAGAAACTAACTACGAAAATATCATACTAAGACCCGTAATTAAAAATAACCTAATTGTCAATATAGATTTAAAAGAAATACTGATAAGTAAAACACAATATTATAGTATTATAAAAGATTGTAAAAATTTCAATAACATCAAAATTTGTAATAAGAATGAGATCATAAGTCTTAGAGACAACACATGTTTGCCCAGGCTCCTTAATGGAGAAAGATCAATGTGTAAATTTAGTAATGCAGACCACATCAACGAAATAGAAGAAATTAACAGCGAACTCATCCTACTACAAACACCACGAAGCTCAGAGGCACCTATTTGATAAACTTCTGGAACGAGACCATCGACGTCAATGACAGGAGTTTCAGCAACATCGAAACCACTCTGTTGAAGCCGGGAGCCCCGATAATCCAAATCACCCCCGAAGAAACAAAGCGATTGAAGATACTCTCCCTAGAGGCTCTTCAAACTCTCCACATAAACAACACACAGAAAATCGAACAACTGCAAATAGAAACCTATGGAGCCACGGCAGTCATCGCCCTCTGCATTATGGTAATAGTTGCCTTTATACCGTACTTGTATAAAGGCAAAGAAGAAAAAATCATATTGCAACTAGCTCCCCCCACTACTAAAGACAATATCAAAAACCAAAACCCCAACTTCAATTCAATAACATACCGTTCTTTTAAGTCGCTTGAGGACAAGCTTGGATTTACGCGGGAAGAGTTAACAATAATTATGTTTCAATATTTATTGTCAATTTTGCCATTATGAGTTCACGATAATTATGTTGCAATATTGTCATATCTCAACTTTGCAACTACGCCGTCTGGAAACATCCACCACATGCAATGCAGAAAAACTTACTCTGCATTTCTGCCGCCGCCGCTACAATCCAGAAATGCTCACATAAACATCCGCCACGTGCAGTTCAGGAGAACTGACTCTGCATTTCTGCCGCCGCCGATCCAAGCGAGCGCCGAATTACACCGGCCACTTCAACAACACGTGCAGTTCAGGAGAACTGACTCTGCATTTCTGCCGCCGCCGATCCAAGCGAGCGTCGAATTACACCGGCCACTTCAACAACTTGAGCAACAGTATAAATTAAGCAGATTAAGTATTGTAAAGGGCAGTCCCAAATAAGAACTTGAATAAAACGGTTCGAAGTAAATAAATCGTGGTTTTTATTTAAACAATAATAAAAATTAACTTATATATTCTTGGTCAGGGCGACGAGCTGAGTCGATTTAGCCATGTCCGGCTGTCCGTATTACTAGAGACTTTAAGTTCCCATAGTAAGCCCACACTGCAGCTAATGCGTGTTTATACGTGCGTGCCTCTGTGTGTTTGTCTTTCTTTTGAAGCAGAAAAAAGCGAATAATTCTTGAAATATCAGTTCCTGGAAGGGATCAGAGGATTTCGTAGTCGAGCAGTTTAGAATAGAGCTTTCTTACTTGTAATCGATAGAGAAGGTTATTAGTAGCTCAACTATCAATTATATAAACTATTATCGTGTATTCTATGCGTACAGACAAAAGCGCGCCTTCTAGCCTATTCTAGGAATTGCGATTGATTTGTGAATTTTCAGTCGTTATTTTAGTTTTGTGAGATGACGCTCTAGCACTGAAGTTACATATGTATGTATATAATTTTTCGCTAGCAGATAAACAACTGGATCTGTGGTGGCGATGGTTAAGGCAACGCAAGTCGTGTTAAATAGCGTGGGTTCAAGTCTTATTCGATCACATTTTCTTTTTTCATAAATTCGATATTTTATTGGGAGGGTGCGAGCTTGAATTAATAGCACTTAATATTTTTCATTTTCTTAGTCGAAAACTGTTATAAGTTTAAATTTGTTTTTTCTTAGATATCTCTCAAATGCTTATACGTAGATATATATGTACATACATAGAGGTTTCAGTTGATAACTATCAGACGTGTTTACTTTTGCTCTATAAATTTGATTGTTTTAATACTTTAAATAATTCGATTAAAGTTTCTTATAATTGCGGTCGGCCAATTAAAGCAATTTTCTTTATTTTGCTTTGCAAGGTTTGATCCGCGGCTCGCTGTGTCTTTAATAATTTGTGTTTTTAATTCTGAAATTTTGGTGCAGCGTTGGCTTATTATTTACATTATTTGCATTCTGCTTTAATGTTTCTATTTTTTGGCGCTCTCCCGACTTCGCTCTCACTTACTCTTGTTGTTGTATTTGCCTCTTTTATATTTCTGTTTCATTTGCTTAATTTGGTGTGATCCCAATTGTCAATATGAGCTTCTGCAAAAAAGCTTGCACTTTCAAGCAGGCAGTTAATTCTGCACAACCACAACTTGTAAGTTGCTGGTTGTGCGACTAAATGCGCAGATCTTACTGGGCGTGATTATGACAAGATTATGTCTACTGCCAAAATTGGTAATGGGGGCGAACGCTGGTCGTCCACCTCAATCTGAAGCCCCTTTATTGTTGGTACCTTCTTCCGTAGTAACATCATAATCTAATTCGCTGGCTCCTCCCTCACCTTGTGCTTCTGTACTGTCATCGGCTACTAATTCACCTGCACTTATATCACCCGGTCCTGAATCTATTGTTTCTCCTGCCGATGCTGCTATTAGAACTCATGTCCCTGTTCAAAAAGTGGATTCTTCTCCAAACGTTGTTCAAACAATGGGTAACAATAGGACAGACACTGTCGGCATTACCTTATCTGTTGTCTCTCCTCGAAAGCAAGTTTTCTTATCCTCGAAAGCAAGTTTTCTTATCCAGGCTTTCATCTGATACGACGTGTGAGGCAGTATCTGCTTTTATATCAAGTAAGATTTCAGCCAATGTTTTTTTTTGAAGTTTAGTTTCGCAACTCCGCGAGAAATTGCTTCATTAAAGATCAATGTACCTGTAGAATACTTTACAACTATATGTGATCCTAAATTCTGGCCACCTCATGTAGTAGTTGTCCATGAATTCAAACCTAAGAATCGCAATAAAGTGAATCCCATTTTGTTGAATCTACCTTCATGCAATCAACATCAAACCCTTTATCCAAAAACTAAATATCATGCAATCTTCTTCTCAGCTGTCCTTGATCTATCAAAACGTACGTGGCTTAAACTCTGAACTTAAACAACTATTTTTGCAAAGTTCTAGTATACAATATGACATTATCGCTTTCATCGAAACATGGTTAAGTCATAATATTCATAATAGTGAGATTCTTTCAAGTAATTTCACTATTTATAGTCTTGACCGTTTGATGCGTAAAGGAGGTGGGGTGTTAATTGCTGTTAAATCTAGTATCCTCTCCGAATTGTTTACTTTTTCGTCCCTTCATAATGCGGAGATTATTGGGGTTAAATTGACTCTTTCATCGTGCTCATTGTTTATCACATGTTCTTATATCCCTCCCTCTTCTGATGTAGAAGTTTATGCTCAACATATAACTTGTATTAAAGAACTTGTATTATGAACATGTAATAGATAGAGACCTGCTACTTGTGTTGGGTGATTTTTATACCCTGATCCCATTAAAAATGGGAAATCAGGGTATAATGGTTTTGTGAAAAGTATGTAACAGGCAGAAGGAGGCGTGGCAGACCCCATAAAGTATATATATTCTTGATCAGGGCGACGAGCTGAGTCGATATAGCCCTGTCCGTCTGTCCGTCCGTCCGTCCGTCCGTCCGTCCGTCCGTATGAACGCCTAGATCTCAGAAGATATAAGAGCTAGAGACTTCAAATTTTGTATGCATACTCATGTATACCATACGCAGTACAAGTTTATCTTTTTTTTTCGATAACTCGTCCGATTACTTTTTTATCGCGAATAATCGATAAACTGATTTTGTTTATTCACCGTAATTTCAATACTTTTAGACCTGGAGACTTCAGATTTGGTGTGTATATACATCTGATCAATACGCAGATTTTGTCATTTACAGATTTTGGATACCACGCCCCCTTCGCCCCTAATTTGCAAAAAACGTATTTTAAGTACTAGAGACTTGTGCTTTGGAATGTACACACATTTGCACATTGTGATCACATTCTGAAAGTTTCATGAAGATAGTCATATTACAGGAGAAATTATTCAGCAACAAAATTCTCATAGTATTGCCCACACTGCAGCGCAGCCCAAGCGCAGTCGCTGCTTACTGCGCAGTTAGCAGAGCGCGTGCTTATTGTAGGGATCAGGGTATCTCCTAGTCGAGCAGTCTCGACTAGAGCTTCCTTACTTGTTATATTTCTAACACTTCTTGGTCCTCAAATTGTAATACAAATCACTTTTTTCCGACACTTGATCACTATCTTTTTGATGAATTGTTTAATCTGTCTATGTTTCAGATGAACTCTATTTCTAATCATCTGAATCGCACACTAGATCTCGTGTTCATTAATTATGATTCCATCATTAATGTCGTGAGATCAACTCCTTTCTGCTTACCTGAGGATACACATCACCCCACTTTAGAGGTCTTATTATCTGTTGAAAATCCTCAAACTAATACTCCTCTGCCTTCTAAACTAAGTCGTTGTTATCGTAAATGCAATATTGTTTTGCTTAAGGATTTAATTAATTCAACAGACTGGTCTCTATTATATGATTCTGTTGATATTAATTTAGCAACATCGTTTTTTTATAATACCTTCAGCTCTATTCTGGATGTATGCGTACCTCTCTGTCGTATATCGCCCATTTCAAATAAACCGCCTGGGTTCACTAAGACTCTTTTGACTTTAAGAAATATTAAAACTAAATGTTTCAAAAAGTATAAAAAGTCTGGCCCAAATGTTGACTGGTCTAAATATTCCATAGCCAAGTCAAACTTCAATCTCTTAAATTCTCGTTGTTATGAGAATTGCCTTATACGTTGCAAACGTCACTTTGCTCGGGATCCTAAACAATTTTACTCATTTGAAAACTTGTAATGACCAGGATTCCTCTGATCTATTTGCAGATTTTTTTAATCCATGTACTCTTCTGTCTCTATAAAAACTGTCTCAATCTCTATAACAACTCATACCCATACTTACTACCTGAATATGCTATATAATGCTTCTAAAGTCACTGCAGCCTCTTTAGCTGCTGCCATTAGGACGATGAAATCATCTTTTTCTCCAGGTGCTGACAATATTCCAAGTTGTGTGATTAAAGAGTGTAGTGTTTCTCTTCAGTCACCATTACTAAAATTGTTTAATTTATCTTTGGAAACTTCTGTGTTCCCTTCAATTTAGAAAGAATCTTTCATCATTCCGTTATATAAACAAGTAAGAAAGCTCTAGTCGAGACTGCTCACTTAGGAGATACCCTATTCAATACAAAGAGCTGATATTCACGCACGCATAAGCACACGCTCTGCTAACTGCGCAGTAAGCAGCGACTGCGCTTGGGCTGCGCTGCAGTGTGGGCAATATTATGAGAAAAACAAAATCAATTTATCGATTATTCGCGATAAGAAAGTAATCGGACGAGTTATCGAAAAAAAAGATAAACTTGTACTGCGTATGCTATACATGAGTATACATACAAAATTTGAAGTCTCTAGCTCCTATATCTTCTGAGATCTAGGCGTTCATACGGACGGACGGACGGATGGACGGACAGACTGACAGGGCTATATCGACTCAGCTCGTCGCCCTGATCAAGAATATATATACTTTATGGGGTCTGCCACGCCTCCTTCTGCCTGTTAAATACTTTTCATAAAACCATTATACCCTGATTTCCCATATTTAATGGGATCAGGGTATAAAAAGGTGGAAGATCTGATATCTCAAATTATAGAGGTATTGCGAAATTATCTGCTATTCCGAAGTGATTTGAAAAAACTATAACATCGGCCTTGCAACATTTATGCAAATCGATTATTCAACCATCCCAACATGGTTTTGTTCAGAATCGATCAACGTCCTCTAATTTACTTGAATTTACGTCGCTTATTAATGACAGTTTTTCTAAAAAAATGCAGACTGATGTTACTGTCTTCAGTAAAGCCTTTGACTCAGCCCACCACCAGATTCTAATTCTAAAGCTTGAACGCTTAGGATTTTCCACTAAACCTGTGTCTTGGATTTCGTCCTATTTAAAGGGTAGGACCCAAAGAGTCTTACTGAGAACAGCTATTTCTAAACTTATCTTTGTTTCGTCCGGTGTACCTCAGGGTAGCCATTTGGGACTATTACTCTTTTCACTTTTCACAAATGACCTTCCCAGCTGTATCTCTTATTCCACTATATTTATGTATGCGGATGATATAAAACTTTGCCTCCCATACTCCAGTGCAAATGGGTATCTTCAACTTCAAGATGACCTAAATGCATTTCAACTTTGGTGTGTGGCGAATCAGTTGCACCTAAATTGCTCAAAGTGTATGACAATGACATTCAGTCGTACCGTTTCTTATATTGTTGACTATAAAATTAGTAACATTACCTTGCAACGCATCTTTACAGTCAAAGATCTTGGTGTTCTCTTTGACTGTAAACTTAATTTCAGTCTTCATATTTCTACCATCGTAAATGAAGCCAAAAGTATGCTTGGCTTTATTAAACGTTGGGCTAAGGAATTTAAAGATCCTTTTACTACCAGGCAACTATTCATTTCGCTTTTGCGTCCTATCCTTGAGTATGGCTCAGTTGTATGGTCTCCTCAACATAAACTGTATCAGGATCGTATTGAATCGGTCCAGAAACAGTTTCTTATCTTTGCCTTAAGGGATCTTAACTGGGGCAGTAACTTACGATTACCGTCTTACCTTAGTAGGCTTCAACTTATTGATCTTCCATCGTTAATCAATCGCAGAACAATTTTGGGAATTGTTTTCCTGCATAAATTGATTAACTGTAATATTGATTCCCCCTCATTGTTGATGCGTCTAAATTTTTCGGTTCCGTCCCGATCAACTAGACACTATCGTCCTCTCTACCTTCCGTGTTGTACTACGGATTATTCCTTGCATAGTGCGTTTCATGTACTATGTTTACATTATAATAAATATCATCACGTTTTTCACTTAGAGCTCTCTCCTCCCAATATAAAATTCTTGCTTCTATCTTACCTTAGGGAAATCACTCGCAATGCCTAGACATATACATTGGTAACATTCTGCTGCCAATGTTTTTGCAGTGATTTCTCTATCCTACTCTATATTTTTATACCCTGATCCCATTAAAAATGGGAAATCAGGGTATAATGGTTTTGTGAAAAGTATGTAACAGGCAGAAGGAGGCGTGGCAGACCCCATAAAGTATATATATTCTTGATCAGGGCGACGAGCTGAGTCGATATAGCCCTGTCCGTCTGTCCGTCCGTCCGTCCGTCCGTCCGTATGAACGCCTAGATCTCAGAAGATATAAGAGCTAGAGACTTCAAATTTTGTATGCATACTCATGTATACCATACGCAGTACAAGTTGATCTTTTTTTTTCGATAACTCATCCGATTACTTTTTTATCGCGAATAATCGATAAACTGATTTTGTTTATTCACCGTAATTTCAATACTTTTAGACCTGGAGACTTCAGATTTGGTGTGTATATACATCTGATCAATACGCAGATTTCGTCATTTACAGATTTTGGATACCACGCCCCCTTCGCCCCCAATTTGAAAAAAACGTATTTTAAGTACTAGAGACTTGTGCTTTGGAATGTACACACATTTGCACATTGTGATCACGTTCTAAAAGTTTCATGAAAATAGTCCTATTACAGGAGAAATTATTCAGCAACAAAATTCTCATAATATTGCCCACATTGCAGCGCAGCCCAAGCGCAGTCGCTGCTTACTGCGCAGTTAGCAGAGCGCGTGCTTATGCGTACGTGAATATCAGCTCTTTGTAGGGATCAGGGTATCTCCTAGTCGAGCAGTCTCGACTAGAGCTTCCTTACTTGTTTATTTTAGCACTTCTTTTTCTTTCTATTTCTTATTCTATTTTCTGTATCTATTATCTTGGCATTTTTTTTTTTTTTTTGTTTTTTTTTTAACACCTTTTTATTTAATTACTAATTGTTATCTTAAAATTATATTAACTATATTTAAGTTATTTTAACCTTTAATTTAAGTTTTCATGTTAACACTCCCTTTGCTTAGCTCAATAGTATCACTGACCATATTTGGCTGTGAATTGGTACATAGCTGGCCGGACTGGCAAATAAAATACCCCCATCGGGTTGGTGATACTTTTGTAATCATTTTCTGTTTTTTTTTTAGGCTTTACAAGTATAGTTTTATTTTTTTTTCACCTGTTTATTCTTTGGCAGTTTCCATAAGTTATGAGTGTTGATTAGTGAGTAATTGATTTATTTATTTTTTCATATTTAAATATTTCTCATCTACAGCTTGCTTACGTATTCAATTCACTTTTTATTCTCATTCACGAAGTGAATTAGTATATATATTTTTTTTTTGCATGTCCGTCTTGCTGTCCGTCCGTCTGTCCGTATGAACGCAATCTATTTCGGCGCTATTAGAGCTAGAGACTTGAAATTTGAAACACATAGTCGTGTATATCTCCGATTTATAAAGTGTTAAAATGTTCCCGATCCGCCCACTAGGGGCGTGGCAAATCGGAAAATGCATTTTCCGATATGCCAGAAATCATATTAGTACAAGAGCTAGAACGCTGAAATTTGGAACGTAGATTCGTGTTGACCACCCAAAATCAAAAGCTATGGCGGATATATCTACGCCCATTAGGGGCGTGGCAAATCGGGTAAAACTGTATCTCTTAGAGTTTTAAAGCTAGAGCGTTCAAATTTTGCTTGTGAGCTAATGTTAAGATTCTATAAAGATTGGTTGAATTATAATTAAATTAAATTATATGTCCACTCCCACTATGGGCGTAGCAAATCGGATCTGAAGATATAGTGATTTTTCAAATTCTGCAATATTTTGGGCACTATTGATGCTAGAGACCTGGAATTTGGTATATATACTCGAGTTGATCACCCAAGACAAAACAGCTATTGTGGATATATCTCCGCCCACAGGGGGCGCGGCAAACCGCAAAAGTTTATATCTCCTACAGTTATAGAGCTAGAAGTTTGGAAAGTTGAGTTTCTGGTGGCCTCCTCTATCAATGACCCAAAAATAGTTGTTACGCCTCTTTAGGTGCGTAGCATATCAAAAAATACCCTGTAATTTTCGCGTGCATGGCAATCGCCATTTCTAGTGTCAAATTGCGACATTATAAATGTCGTGAGCCATCTATATATATAAACAGGCTTAATAGGCATTTTTAAAAAAAGTTTTCCGCGGGATTTGAACTCGCACCTCAACAACGCAGAATGCGCCTACATTAAAACGAAATGACATTATTGTTAGGTCGCCATATAGCAAAGAAAAGCCATAGTAGCGGCTGAGAATTAAAAAAAAATGCAAAGACAAATCAATCGCAATTGAGATTCTTAGAAAATGCTAGAGTGCGCATTATATGTAGATACATACACACATACCAATGAGCACGTGCTGAAATTGTGTATGCAGACTTTTTTATATATGTACATATTTTATATATGTATGTATATATCTACGTATAAGCATTTGAGAGCTATCTAAGAAGAAACAAATTTAAACTTATAACAATTTGCGACTAAGAAAATGAAAAATATTAAGTGCTATTTATTCAAGCTCGCACCTTCCCAATAAAATATCGAATTTATGAAAAAGAAAATGTGATCGAATAGGTCTTGAACTCACGATACCTAACATGACTTGCGTTGACTCAACCATCGGCACCAGTGCTCCAGTTGATTATCTAGTAGCGAAAAATTATATATGTAACTTCAGTGCTAGAGCGTCATCTCACAAAACTAAAATAACGACTGAAAAATTCACAAATCAATCGCAATTCCTAGAATAGGCTAGAAGGCGCGCTTTTGTCTGTACGCATAGAATACACGATAATAGTTTATATAATTGATAGTTGAGCTACTAATAACCTTCTCTATCGATTACAAGTAAGAAAGCTCTAGTCTAGACTGTTCGACTACGAAATCCCCTGATCCCTTCCAGGAACTGATATTTCAAGAATTCTTCGCTTTTTTCTGCTTCAAAAGAAACAAAAACACACAGAGGCACGCACGCATAAACACGCATTAGCTGCAGTGTGGGCTTACTATGGGAACTTAATTGTTTAATAACTTTTCTTGTCGATGGACTATCTTCATGAAACTTTTATATCGTGATTAAAATATTGAAATGCATGAATTTGCCAAAGCACAAGTCTCTAGTATTACGGACAGACGGACATGGCTAAATCGACTCAGCTCGTCCCCTTGATCAAGAATATATATACTTTATGGAGTCTGTCACGCCTCCTTCTGCCTGTTACATACATTTTAATATAACCATTATACCCTGAATTCACATTTGCAATGGGTTCAAGGTATACAAATAATTTGTAGGCCACTTTTTGTGTCGTGTCATACTGAAAATTGTACATGCTAGAGCCGGAATGTGAATGAATATTCCGCAGTTGGTAACGCCCAACTGCAACGTTCTTACTTGTTTTCTCTTACAATTATTTATTGGAGCCAGAGTTGCCAAAAAAGCTCGGCAGCTTCCAACAAGCATAATACTCTTATTTAATTGGGATGAGAAAGTCAAAATGCTGAACGAATAGCAAATAAAAATTAAAAATTATACCTTCCAATATATCCAGCTTGAGCCATCATTCCGTTTCTATCATCCATTACTCTTTGCGGTTGATTGTTTACAACTTTTCCATCATCATTGCCTTTCCATGTACCATCATCCTCCTTAAATGATTGGCTTCTGAAAAATGTAAATTGCTTTGTTAATTAAAATTTCAAATTTAATATGAAGACAAATCGAAACTAAGTTGATCATCAGAGTGCTTAGGGGAATTTTTGTATGTAAAGTTGATAACAAAATAGAGCTCCAAAGTATCCGTCAAGTGTTTCTCAAATTCAGCATATAAGTGCAAAAAAAGTATGAGTGCGAATGACTATAAACGAGATCGATCGTGCTCAGACGCAAACATCTTGTTTTTCTTCTTCGGTTCCTGTTAAACGTAATTCCTGTATGGTATGTATGGCAGGATTTGGCTCTCTAAATCGTACGTAAGTGTGAATGTGTGCATGTGTCCGTCCGTATGAACGTCGAGATCTCAGAAGATATAAGAGCTAGAGACTTTTGCATGCATACAAGTTTATCATATTTTTTCGATAACTCATCCGATTTCTTAAGATAGTCCCACCACAAAAAAAATTATTCAACAAATAAATTCTCATATAATTGTCCACACTGCAGCCCGAGCGCAATCGATGCTGCGAAGTTAGCACAGCGCGTGCTTATACGCGCGTGAATATCAGCAGTCTAGACTAGAGCACTCTTGTTTATTTAGATAATCGTATCATTCCCTGAACGTCACGCAATACAAAGCTCAAGACAAATCGCTCACACGAAGATGAAATCGGAAAAAAACGAATCACACACAAAACACAAAAGTATGTATACTATGATAATTATTCAATATGGAGACTATATGATCAAGTCGCATGAGCCTATATATATACATATATGTATATATTTGTGACAATTTATAACTCTTTGAAATGCCAGTAACAAGTAAAAGGAAGCGTGGTAGATCCCATAAAAAATATATGCATATTCTTGACCAAGGCGACAAACTGAGTTAAGCTATAGCTCACAGCTTATTTCGTGCAGTGGTATAGTAAAATTTTAAAGCCATATTCCTGCTAAACCAGTAAAGATATCCAACAAATTTGAATGAGGACTGATAAATATATCAGTCATTCATTATTTATTGAGGTACTTCATTTTTTCTATTCTAACAAATAATATTTAAAACTAAAATAACTGTTTTTTTCATGTCACAGCTTATTTCGTGCACTGCACAATCAATGGCTTTATTGCCAAAATTTTGGTATATTATTCGGGGTTTTCAGTTTTATCTTTTAAAACATATTTAATATTTAATGGTTATTTAAATATGAAGCTCCTAGATTAAACTGTAAAGGATATAAACTTGTGCGGTGTTCCACGCCCCTGTGGGCGGGGATATATCCGCCACAGCTTTTTTGTCTTGGGTGGTCAACCCGAGTATATATACCAAATTCCAGGTCAATAGCATCAATAGTGCCGAATATATAGCAGAAGCAGATTTGTCACGCTCCTAGTGGGTGGATCGGGAAAATTTTAATTCTTTATAAATCGGAGATAAACACGAATATGTACAAGTCCTATCTTCAATAGCGCAAAAAATGACAGACGGACGGACAGCAAGACAGACATGCACAAATCCAATATACATACACAAATCCCATATACTCATTTCACTTTCGTGAATGAGTATAAAAACCTAAATAACAAGCGCATATCGATTTTAACTCAATAATTAAATGTGTGATTTTCCAAAGCAAAAGTCTCCATAGTATTTGAAAATTTAGTTGGGTGAGATTAAAATACACACGAATCTATAATTCCAAAGCAAAAGTCTCCATAGTATATGAAAATTTAGTTGGGTGAGATTAAAATACACACGAATCTATACTTCATCTATGATTACTTGATCTATAATAAATCTAAAGATGTGTGAAATGTGATTTTCGAAAAGGTTTTTAATAAATAACAAAAAGCGGGGATAAATATCGATTATTCCACACGGACCTATGATAAAGTCTTTCTTAATTTTTCTGAGATTGACGGATACAAGCATACGGTTAAATCGACGAATGTACGCATGGACGCACATGCAGACAGAATGACCGGACTAAATTGACTAATCTCATCGCTCTTATCATATATTTTGTAGTTGTCTCGAGTATTCTGGAGTTGTCTCTACTATTCTGTCGTACAGCTGCACTCTTCATTTTTGATACCCATAGTACAAGCTTATCGAATTCACCGATAACTCATTCCATTCGTTTTTATCGATAGCAATCTATCATTTTATTTCGTGTTAGCGAAACTTCGAATAATAATATACATTACATACATTGTGAAACTTTGTCATGATAATTACAATTATACAATACAAATAACAATTACACAATCAAATCCATCGCTTATGTGCGAGCCAAATGCAGCGCGTGGAAACGCTGAGCATGCACTTGCAGCTAAAGAGGGCAATACTTCCGCCCATAATTATATACAAAATTATACATAATATATATGTAGATCTAAGAGCATTATGTAATAGACTTAAGCCAACAAGTAAGGAAGCTCTAGTCGAGTCTGCTTGACTAGGAGATACTCTGATTCCTACAATGACTGCGCTTGGGCTGCGCTGCAGTGTGGGCAATTGTATGAGAATTTTGTTCGAATAATTTCTCTTGTGGTAGGACTATCTCCATGAAACTTTCAGAACGTGATCATAATGTGCAAATGTGTATGCATTCTAAAGCACAAGTGTCTAGTACTTAAAATACTTAAGTAAGTATACCCTTACTTTTTTTATACCCTGATCCCATTAAAAATGGGAAATCAGGGTAAAATGGTTTTGTGAAAAGTATGTAACAGGCAGAAGGAGGTGTAGCAGACCCCATAAAGTATATATATTCTTGATCAGGAAGACGAGCTGAGTCGATTTATTCATGTCCGTCTGTCCGTACTACTAGAGACTTTAAGTTCCCATAGTAAGCCCACACTGCAGCTAATGCGTGTTTATACGTGCGTGCCTCTGAGTGTTGGTGTTTCTTTTGAAGCAGAAAAAAGCGAAGAATTCTTGAAATATCAGTTCCTGGAAGGGATCAGGAGATCTCGTAGTCGAGCAGTCTAGACTAGAGGTTTCTAATTTGTAATCGATAGAGGAGATTATTAGTAGCCCAACTATCAATTATATTAACTATTATCGTTTATTCTATGCGTACAGACAAAAGCGCGTCTTCTAGCATATTCTAGGAATTGCGATTGATTTGTGAATTTTTCAGTCGTTATTTTAGTTTTGTGAGATGACGCTCTAGCACTGAAGTTATATATGTATATAATTTTTCGCTAGCAGATAAACAACCAGAACAGTGGTGGCCATGGTTAAGGCAACGCAAGTCGTGTTAGATAGCGTGGCTGCAACAACTTATTCGATCACATTTTCTTTCTTCATAAATTCGATATTTTATTGTGAAGGTGCGAGCTTGAATGAATAGCATTTAATATTTTTCATTTTCTTAGTCGCAAATTGTTATAAGATTAAATTTGTTTCTTCTTAGATAGCTCTCAAATGCTTATACGTAGATATATACATACATATATAAAATATGTACATATATAAAAAAGTCTGCATACACAATTTCAGCACGTGCTCATTGGTATGTGTGTATGTATGTACATATAATACGTACTTTAGCATTTTCTAAGAATCTCAATTCAGATTGATTTGTCTTTGCATTGTTTTTAAATTCCCAGCCGCTACTTTGGCTTTTCTTTGCTATATGGCGACCTAACAATAATGTCATTTCGTTTTAATATAGGCGCAGAATGCGCCTATTTTGTTGAGGTGCGAGTTCAAATCCCGCGGAAAGCTTTTTTTAAAAATTTAAATTTTATGTTATTATCATTTCGTTTATATTTTTTCAATTTCATAAAAGTGTTTTCTTTCATCTTATGAATATCTATAAAGCTTATTTATATATATAAATGATGCACGCATATAAATTTCTTAGTTGGCTGCTACAAATGCAGATTCGCCACGCCTCTAGTGGGCGTAGATGGTTGTGCTTCGAACCCCGCAGAAAACTTTTAATTGTTTTTAATTTTTTTAAGATTTCTAATTTAATTTTTATTTTTTAAATTCAACAAAAATGTTTTCTTCCATGCTATGAATGCCTATTAAGCCTGTTTATATATATAGATGGCTCACGCATATAAATGTCGAAATTTGACACTAGAAATGGCTTTGCCACGCCCCTAGTGGACGTAGACACCTCTCTTTTGGCCAGTTCTTAGAACAAGCTAATGGTAACTTAACTGCAAAATTTGAATGCTTACGCTCAAAATATGTGAAAATTACAGGGTATTTTTTGATATGCCACGCCCCTAAAGAGGCGTAACAACTATTTTTGGGTCATCGATAGAGGAGGCTACCAGTAACTCAACTATCTACATTTGAAGCTTCTAGCTCTATAACTGTAGGAGATATAAACTTTTGCGGTTTGCCACGCCCCCTGTGGGCGGAGATATATCCACTATAGCTTTTTGGTCTTGGGTGATCAACTCGAGTATATATACCAAATTTCAGGTCTCTAGCATCAATAGTGCCCAAAATATAGCAGAATTTGAAGAATCACTATATCTTCAGATCCGATTTGTCACGCCCCTAGTGGACGTGGACATATAATTTAATTTAATTATAATTCAACCAATCTTTATAGAATCTTAACATTAGCTCACATGCAAAATTTGAACGCTCTAGCTTTAAAACTCTAAGATATACAGTTTTACCCGATTTGCCACGCCCCTAATGGGCGTAGATATATCCGCCATAGCTTTTGATTTTGGGTGGTCAACACGAATCTACGTTCCAAATTTCAGCGCTCTAGCTCTTCAACTAACATGATTTCTGGTATATCGGAATATGCATTTTCCGATTTGCCACGCCCCTAGAGGGCGGATCAGGAAAATTTTAACACTTAATAAATCGGAGATATACACGAGTATGTGTTCCAAATTTCAAGTCTCTAGCTCTAATAGCGTCGAAATAGATTGCGTTCATACGGACAGACGGACGGACAGCAAGACGGACATGCACAAAACCAATATACTAATTCACTTCGTGAATGAGTATAAAAATAAAAAGTGAATTGAATACGTAAGCAAGCTGTAGATGAGAAATATTTAAATATGAAAAAATAAATAAATCAATTACTCACTAATCAACACTCATAACTTATGGAAACTGCCAAAGAATAAACAGGTGAAAAAAAAATAAAACTATACTTGTAAAGCCTAAAAAAAAAACAGAAAATGATTACAAAAGTATCACCAACCCGATGGGGGTATTTTATTTGCCAGTCCGGCCAGCTATGTACCAATTCACAGCCAAATATGGTCAGTGATACTATTGAGCTAAGCAAAGGGAGTGTTAACATGAAAACTTAAATTAAAGGTTAAAATAACTTAAATATAGTTAATATAATTTTAAGATAACAATTAGTAATTAAATAAAAAGGTGTTAAAAAAAAAACAAAAAAAAAAAAAAAATGCCAAGATAATAGATACAGAAAATAGAATAAGAAATAGAAAGAAAAAGAAGTGCTAAAATAAACAAGTAAGGAAGCTCTAGTCGAGACTGCTCGACTAGGAGATACCCTGATCCCTACAAAGAGCTGATATTCACGCACGCATAAGCACGCGCTCTGCTAACTGCGCAGTAAGCAGCGACTGCGCTTGGGCTGCGCTGCAATGTGGGCAATATTATGAGAATTTTGTTGCTGAATAATTTCTCCTGTAATAGGACTATTTTCATGAAACTTTTAGAACGTGATCACAATGTGCAAATGTGTGTACATTCCAAAGCACAAGTCTCTAGTACTTAAAATACGTTTTTTTCAAATTGGGGGCGAAGGGGGCGTGGTATCCAAAATCTGTAAATGACGAAATCTGCGTATTGATCAGATGTATATACACACCAAATCTGAAGTCTCCAGGTCTAAAAGTATTGAAATTACGGTGAATAAACAAAATCAGTTTATCGATTATTCGCGATAAAAAAGTAATCGGATGAGTTATCGAAAAAAAAAGATAAACTTGTACTGCGTATGGTATACATGAGTATGCATACAAAATTTGAAGTCTCTAGCTCTTATATCTTCTGAGATCTAGGCGTTCATACGGACGGACGGACGGACGGACGGACGGACGGACAGACGGACAGGGCTATATCGACTCAGCTCGTCGCCCTGATCAAGAATATATATACTTTATGGGGTCTGCCACGCCTCCTTCTGCCTGTTACATACTTTTCACAAAACCATTATACCCTGATTTCCCATTTTTAATGGGATCAGGGTATAAAAATATAGAGTAGGATAGAGAAATCACTGCAAAAACATTGGCAGCAGAATGTTACCAATGTATATGTCTAGGCATTGCGAGTGATTTCCCTAAGGTAAGATAGAAGCAAGAATTTTATATTGGGAGGAGAGAGCTCTAAGTGAAAAACGTGATGATATTTATTATAATGTAAACATAGTACATGAAACGCACTATGCAAGGAATAATCCGTAGTACAACACGGAAGGTAGAGAGATCGATAGTGTCTAGTTGATCGGGACGGAACCGAAAAATTTAGACGCATCAACAATGAGGGGGAATCAATATTACAGTTAATCAATTTATGCAGGAAAACAATTCCCAAAATTGTTCTGCGATTGATTAACGATGGAAGATCAATAAGTTGAAGCCTACTAAGGTAAGACGGTAATCGTAAGTTACTGCCCCAGTTAAGATCCCTTAAGGCAAAGATAAGAAACTGTTTCTGGACCGATTCAATACGATCCTGATACAGTTTATGTTGAGGAGACCATACAACTGAGCCATACTCAAGGATAGGACGCAAAAGCGAAATAAATAGTTGCCTGGTAGTAAAAGGATCTTTAAATTACCCTGAGGTACACTCTTTGGGTAAGACTCTTTGGGTCCTACCCTTTAAATAGGACGAAATCCAAGACACAAGTTTAGTGGAAAATCCTAAGCGTTTAAGAATTAGAATTTAGAATTAGAATCTGGTGGTGGACTGAGTCAAAGGCCTTACTGAAGTCAGTATAAATAACATCAGTCTGCATTTTTTTAGAAATACTGTCATTAATAAGCGACGTAAATTCAAGTAAATTAGAAGACGTTGATCGATTCTGAACAAAACCATGTTGGGATGGTTGAATAATCGATTTGCAAAAATGTAGCAAGGCCGATGTTATAATTTTTTCAAATAACTTCGGAATAGCAGATAATTTCGCAATACCTCTATAATTTGAGATATCAGATCTTCCACCTTTTTTATATAACGGAATGATGAAAGATTCTTCCCAATTTGAAGAGAACACAGAGGTTTCCAAAGATAAATTAAACAATTTTAGTAATGGTGACTGAAGAGAAACACTACACTCTTTAATCACACAACTTGGAATATTGTCAGCACCTGGAGAAAAAGATGATTTCATCGTCCTAATGGCAGCAGCTAAAGAGGCTGCAGTGACTTTAGAAGCATTATATAGCATATTCAGGTAGTAAGTATGGGTATGAGTTGTTATAGAGATTGAGACAGTTTTTATAGAGACAGAAGAGTACATGGATTAAAAAAATCTGCAAATAGATCAGAGGAATCCTGGTCATTACAAGTTTTCAAATGAGTAAAATTGTTTAGGATCCCGAGCAAAGTGACGTTTGAAACGTATAAGGCAATTCTCAAACAACGAGAATTTAGAGATTGAAGTTTGACTTGGCTATGGAATATTTAGACCAGTCAACACTTGAGCCAGACTTTTTATACTTTTTGAAACATTTAGTTTTAATATTTCTTAAAGTCAAAAGAGTCTTAGTGAACCAAGGCGGTTTATTTGAAATGGGCGATATAGGTATTATAAAAAAACGATGTTGCTAAATTAATATCAACAGAATCATATAAAAGAGACCAGTCTGTTGAATTAATTAATTCGTTAAGCAAAACAAAATTAGTTTAGAAGGCAGAGGAGTATTAGTTTGAGGATTTTCAACAGATAATAAGACCTCTAAAGTGGGGTGATGTGTATCCTCAGGTAAGCAGAAAGGAGTTGATCTCACGACATTAATGATGGAATCATAATTAATGAACACAAGATCTAGTGTGCGATTCAGATGATTAGAAATAGAGTTCATCTGAAACATAGACAGTTTAAACAATTCATCAAAAAGATAGTGATCAAGTGTCGGAAAAAAGTGATTTGTATTACAATTTGAGGACCAAGAAGAGTTAGGAACTCTTCTTGGTTCTCAACTTGTAATGCAAATCACTTTTTTCCGACAATTAATCACTCTAGGTCTCTATCTTTTACATGTTAATAAATTTATTTAATACAAGTTATATGTTGAGCATAAACTTCTACATCAGAAGAGGGAGGGATATACGAACCTGTGATAAACAATGAGCACGATGAAAGAGTTTATTTTAACCCCAATAATCTCGGCATCAGGGAGGGACGAAAAGGTAATAATTCGGAGAGGATACTGGAGTACAGCAATTAGCATCCCGCCCCCTTTACACATCAAAAGGTCAAGTCTATAAATAGTGAAATTATTTGAATGAATCTCACTATTATGAATATTATGACTTAACCATGTTTCAGTGAAAACGATAATATCATATTGTACACTACAACTTTGCAAAAATAGATGTTTAAGTATAGTTTTTGAACCACGTACGTTTTGGTAGATCAAGGACAGCTGAGAAGAAGATTGTATGATATTTAGTTTTTTGGTATAATATTTGATATTGATTGCACCGAAGGTAAATTCAAGTAAATAGGATTCAATTTGTTGCGATTCTTAGGTTTGAATTCATTGACAACTACATGAGGTGGCCAGAATTTAGGATCATATATAGTTGAAAAATATTCAACCGGTACATTGATCTTAAATGAAGCAATTCCTCGCGGAGTTGCGAAACTAAACGGCGATATAAAAACATTGGCTGAAATCTGGCCTGACATAAAAGCCGATACTGCCTCAAATGTCGTATGAGATGAAAGCCTGGATAAGAAAACTTGCTTTCGAGGAGAGACGACAGATAAAGTAATGCCAGGAGTGTCTGACTTATTGTCACACTTTGTTTGAACAACATTTGGAGAAGAATCCACTTTTTGAACAGGGACTTAAATTTCAATAGCAGCACCGACAGGTGAAACACTAGATTCAGGGTAATAGATTCAGGACAACAGATTCAGTGAATTAGCAGCCGATGACAGTACAGAAGCACAAGGTGAGGGATGAGCAAGCGAATCAGGTACCAACAACAAAGGGGCCTCCGATTGAGATGGAGGATTTTCAAAACTATACAGGTTTAATATTTCTTCAACAGCAGCCACGTCACTGGATAACTGATTAAAATGGGAAGATACCCTGATCCCTACAAAGAGCTGATATTCACGCACGCATTAGCACGCGCTCTGCTTACTGCGCAGTAAGCAGCGACTGCGCTTGGGCTGCGCTGCAGTGTGGGCAATATTATGAGAATTTTGTTGCTGAATAATTTCTCCTGTAGTAGGACTATCTTCATGAAACTTTCAGAACGTAATCACAATGTGCAAATGTGTGTACATTCCAAAGCACAAGTCTCTAGTAAATACGTTAAAATACGTTTTTTGCAAATTGGGGCGAAGGGGCGTCGTATCCAAAATCTGTAAATGACAAAATCTGCGTATTGATCAGATGTATATACACACTATATCGACTCAGCTCATCGTCCTGATCAAGAATATATATACTTTATGGGGTCTGCGATGCTTCCTTCTGCCTGTTACATACTTTTCACAAAACCATTATACCCTGATTTCCCATTTTCACTGGGCTTAGGGTAGTCCTGTCCGACTGTCTGTCTGTCCGTCTGTCCTTACACGTCGATCTCAGAAGATATAAGCGCTGGAGACTTGAATTTTTTTTAATTTCCATATATATAGATTGGGATATCAAGTTTACCTCTAAAAATCGATAACTCATCCCATTATTTTTTTATCGATTAAAAAGCTTTTCGAAAAATCTGCTATAAAATTATATTTCCTACATCTTTAAAGCTAAAGTCTCAAAATTTTAAATGTATTTATATGTAGTTTACAGAATATCGATTTTTGTTATAAGTCACCCCCGCTCTTATATTAACCACCACTCATAAATTTGTAAAAGTCGTATTTTAAATACTAGAGACTTGTGCTTTGGCAAATGCATGCATTTGAATATTATAATAATAATTTTAAGATTTATAATAATAATTTTAGGGTTTCTTGAAGATAGTCCATCGAGAAGAAAAGTTATTAAACAATTAGGTTCCCATAGTAAGCCCACACTGCAATCCAACCCCCTACGTGCGAGTCTGTGTTTCTTCAGTGAAACGCGAAGCATTGTTAAAATATTAGTATCTCGAAGGGTTCCGGGGAAGAGGAGCTGGAGCTTTTTTAATTGTTGTAGCACATATTTTGTTTGATCTTTATTTTTTGTTATGGGTTCAGGATATGAAGATCATCTCTGAAAGGAGGAGGAGGGCTGATATTTAAAGTACGGCTAATTTTCCATAGTAATTTATATTTAGATGGTGCTTTAACATAATTGAATTTTCTTTTTTCGCCCCATGACCATTATTCTCAAAACAACTATCCAAATTAAATTCTAATGCACACTATATGTCAAGTATGTGACTCGAAGTAAAGTAAAAATTAAAACTACCTTTCCAAATATTAAATAAGACCTAACGGGAGAAGTGTACTTAAATTTTTGGTCTGCTTTTGGGTAGTTTTTTTCTTTTCTGTTGCACATGTTGACCACTTATGGCCATAACTGAAGGACAAGAACATTGTTCACTTATTTCATATTTAATTAGTTGTCTTATATATAAATCGCATTGATCTGAAGAAAAATTGTATAAATTATACATGCAATTCGAAAATCATAGCTTCAAAGATGTACTAGATACAAAAAGCTATCGATGATTTCCCAATTTTAATAATTTCAGTTGCGCAATAAAACTGTAAAATTTCAGTATATACTTGGGTTGACAGTTCAATTAAATGTAGATCTGCCAGTGTTTGATCTGTGAATGTGTATTCTTCAATCGCTAACCTGAAATCTTCAGATCTAAAAAAATTAAAATTACACTGACTGAACAAAATAAATTTATCGAACATTCTCAATGACTTCGAAAAAACATGATAAACGTGTACTGCGAATGGTATACACGAGTATGCAAGAAAAATTGCAAGTTTCTAGCATTTATATCTTCTGAGATCACGGCGTTCATACGGACGGACAGACGGACGGAGGGAGGGACAGACGTGTGGATGCATGTCTATGTATGTGGGCATGTGTGTACGAAATATTAAATAGAAATTTGTTATTTTCAGGATTCAGGAGATCTATTATACTAGTGGGCCCAACTAAGTGGTGACGAGGGTGAGTGGATTCAGCCCTGCCCGTCTGTCTGTCGACTAGGAGATACCATGATCCCTACAAGGCCCTGATATTTACGCGCACATAAGCACGCGCTCTGCTAACTGCGCAGTAAGCAGCTACTGGGCTTGGGCTGCGCTGCAGTGTGGGCAATACTATGAGAATTTCGTTGCTGAATAATTTATCTTGTAGTAGGACTATCTTCATGAAACTTCAAGAACGTGATCACAATGTGTATACATTCCAAAGCACAAGTCCCTAGTACCTAAAATAAGTTTTTTACAAATTGGGGGCGAAGGGGCATGCTATCCAAAATCTGTAAATTACAAAATCTTTGTATTGATCAGATGTATGTACACACTAAATCTGAAGACTATACGTCTAAAAGTATTAAAATTACGCTGAATAAACGATATCAATTTATCGAGAAAAAAAGATAATTTTGTAGTGCGTATGGTATACACGAGTATGCATAAAAAATTTTTCTAGTCTCTAGCTCTTATATCTTTTGAGATCTAGGCGTTCATACGGACGGACGGCCAAAAGATAGACAGGGTCAAATCGACTCAGCTCGTCCCCCTGATCAAGAATATATATACTTTATGGTTACATATGTTACATACATTTTAACTCCTGGTCGTTACTTACAGTAATGGTATAAAAGCTTTGATATGCAAACGCTGAATTATATTACAATAAATTAAAAAATTATATTTTTAACTATTCTAAACTTTTCCAGGCTAAGACAAAAAATGGCATAGAACTCACTCATAACTTGCATTTAAATCGAATTCAATTATATTTATTTTGATGATTTTAAATAACTTAACTAAATTAAAATGTATTCAATTCAATATATTTTTATAAATATTTACTTATTGCAGGGTAGTACACAAATGCCGCAACATTTTTCCATCCCACTGAGGTTTTTTTCAGCCTCTCTCATGTCGGCATTAATTTGATCCATGCCTTCTTCAATTCGGTCAAGTTGTTCTAAAAAGAAATATAATTGATATTTTTTGTACCGATTATCAATGACTTACAAACAGTAAAGTGCTTCTTAAGTTGATTTGCAAAATCGACAAAAAAGGGTAAGAGTGTCTAGTCGAGATTGCTCGACTAGGATATACCCGAACCCTTAAAAAAATATATGTACACTTACATACGCACACTAACCATAGAACACATAGACTGGACACGCTGAAGAAAGATTTTTGTCCAACTTTTTTTTTGGGCCAGGTTACCCCACACAACTTCGTATTCGCTCGGCTCCTTACTTTTAGGTTCGGCGTACGAAAATTCACGACAGCACAATCATTTCGCTTCAAGCGTTGGACCGAGATGGTCGAAATTTCAAATAAAGTGATACTATGCTTAATTTTTTTTTCTTGCTCTCTCTCTCTCTCTGTGCTCTCTGCTCTCTCAAATATGTATATGTATGCATGCATGTGAGCACGAGCAGCAGTTAACAAAAATTGAAATTTCTTCGCAGCTAGACCCCTTGCGTTCTCTTCTGAGTGAAGAGTATACCAAACTCTTCAAATCGTTTGCCATGCTCATGCAAAATATTTGCGTTTTCGTTATTATTTATGGGAAGGTATGAAAGCGTTGGTGCGCATAGAGATCATTCTTCGCGACGACCATGCATACACACGCTTATAGTCCCTTGCTACATGTATGAGCATTTATATGACTGTGTGCGAATCTTTAGCTGCCCGTAGGAATTTGAAAACCGAACATTTGCATTTGGTAGATCTGGTGAACTGCACACACCTACATAAATATAACGAAAACGCAAATATTTTGCATGAGCATGGCAAACGATTTGAAGAGTTTGGTATACTCTTCACTCAGAAGAGAACACAAGGGGTCTAGCTGCGAAGAAATTTCAATTTTTGTTAACTGCTGCTCGTGCTCACATGCATGCATACATATACATATTTGAGAGAGCAGTGAGCACAGAGAGAGAGAGAGAGAGCAAGAAAAAAAAATTAAGCATAGTATCACTTTATTTGAAATGTCGACCATCTCGGTCCAACGCTTGAAGCGAAATGATTGTGCTGTCGTGAATTTTCGTACGCCGAACCTAAAAGTAAGGAGCCGAGCGAATACGAAGTTGTATGGGGTAACCTGGCCCAAAAAAAAGTTGGACAAAATCTTTCTTCAGCGTGTCCAGTCTATGTGTTCTATGGTTAGTGATACGCACCCATAAGCAAGCGCTCAGCTAACTGCGCAATACGATTGTATTTGTTGAATAAATTCGCTTGTGGTGATTATATTCACGAAACTTTAAGAACGTGTTCAAAGTTAAAAAAGGTGTATTTGCGAAAGCACAAGTCTCTAGTATTTGAGGGGGCTTGGTATAAAAAATCGGTTAATTACAAAACCTTTGTTTTCGTCAAAAGTATACACACAGGAAATTTGAAGTTTCTGGGTCTACTAACATTAAAATAATGGCTTAAAAAAGTAATCAATATGTCGATTTTTTTCGATAAGAAAGAAACTGGATGAGTTATCGAAAAAATATGATAAACTCGTACTGTGTATGGTACATGCGTATGCATGGAGGATTACTGGGATTCTATGATGACCAATGACTCTCCAAATTTCATGTTAACTTGTTTTTTACGAATAAATATTTTTTTTCAAAAATTCACCGAAAATTATATCATTCATTTTGATCTGTTTCTAAAACCATAGTATTTATCAATGTTTATATCAATAAATCTATTTAGTTACGTACACGCTCTCCGCGAGAATATAGCCGTGGTCAAAGCTTTACTTACTATTTCATGGAAACAAATCACTTCTAGCATCTACACCATTCCTCTGCTTTATGGCAAGTGGTAAATCAACACATATATATTTAGATCAATTGTAAAAACAATTAAGAATCTTTGTAAAGAAAATACTTTCATGAAAGAAATTATGAAAGAAATAGAATAAAAAAAAACAAGTAAGAAAGCTCTAGTCGAGACTGCTTGACTACGAAATCCCTTGATCCCTTCCAGGAATTGTTATTTCAACAATTCTTCGCATCTTTCTGCTTCACAAGAACCACAAACACACATACACAAAGGCACACATTGTTTACTAACATTACTTGTCGATACTTTATGGTTACATATGTTACATACATTTAAACTCCTGGTCGTTACTTACAGTAATGGTATAAAAGCTTTGATACGCATTAAGAACATGCTTACAAGAAGAGCATGCACATAAATCTTTCACAAGAATTCTTGTATATGGGTATTTCCGAGTGTAGAGAAAAACACATCACAAATTTAAGCAATGTTTTTGATCTATGTAGCAAACAGAACCTCAAATTATATCCAGGAACAGGTTCTTCATACACGAAACTTAACCAACCAAATAATAATTAATTAAAATTAAGTGCATAAAGTGAACAAACAACACGTAAGAGTGCTCTAGTCGATTGATATTCACGCACGCATAAGCACGCTCTCTGCTAACTGGGCAATATTATGAGAATTTTGTTGTTGAATAATTTCACTTGTAGTGGGACTATCTTCATAAAATTAAGTACATGATCATAATATTCAAATGGGTGTATATTCCAAAGCACGAGAGTATAGTCCTTTTTACAAATTGGGGTGAAGGGGGCGCTGTATACCAGATGTGTAAATTACAAAATCTTCGTATTGATTAGATGACACATTAAATCTTAAATCTCCAGGTAATTTTAATACTTTTATATTACGCAGAATAAACAATATCAAATTATCGATTACTCTCGATAAAAAATAAATCGGATGAGTTATCGAAAAAAATATAATAAACTTCTACTGCGTATGGTATACATGAGTATGCATAAAAATTGCAAGTCTCTAGATCTTATATCTTCTGAGATCTCGGTGATCTCAAGAATATATGTATATATCAGCATTTCACAATAAAAACTGACAACAGACTATTGAAATATATTTTCTCAACTGTAAATCCAAGTTCAAAGTTTAAAAGAATGAGACTATTCTAAACTGGGAAGAGTATGATTTTACAGCAGATATCAAGGGAATAGATAATTTCGTAGGAGAGGCACTATTACTATTAGAACAAGTAAAAACGTTGTAGTCGGGTGTTACCAACTGCATAGGGGCATTTAGTAAATTTAAAAATTTATATTAAATCGTACTTTGGCTTCTCTTTACCATATGGTGCCTACCAATAATGTCATTTCGTTTTAATTCCTATTGATGGCGCGGTAGAGCTGTAGGCAGATATATGAATCTTATTAATATATATAAGTGGCACACGCCAATAAATTTCTCAGTTGGCCGCTAAAAATGCCGATTGACCACGCCTCTAGTGGGCGTTGGTTGTAGGGTTCGAACTCCGCAAAAAATCTTAATTGTCTTTAATTTTTTTAAGATTTAAAATTTTGTTTATATTTTTTAAATTCCAGAAAATTGTTTCGTACCGTCTTATCAATGGAAAGCCTGGACAGCAGGCAGAGGACGCCAATCGAAAGGGATAGTAAGTATGAAGGTACAACGCTAGGCTCAACAGTCAAAGAAATTGGTCACGTCACACCCTCTTGTCAAAAAGGATCACGAGGAAACGACCAAGTAATCGAGAAACATGTAGACATTTGTGCCGTAGCTGCACCATCAGGAATCATAACAAGTGTAACCGGTGAGAGAAATGAGAAATGTTATTCTGATCGGAATATTGAAGGACTAGGGTCACCATAGGGCTGTTGGAAATCAAACTAATAGATCAGCAAAAGACAGTACAGCGGCGGCAGTATGGACTTAGTGAAGATGAAAAGAAACAAGCAAGAAAGCTCTAGTCGAGACTGCTCGACTAGGAGATACCCTGATCCCTACAAGAAGCTGATATTCACGCGCGCAGTAAGCAGCGACTGCGCTTGGGCTGCCCTGCATATGGGCAATACTTTGAGAATTTTTTTGCTGAATAATTTCTCTTGTAGTCGGACTATTTTTTTGAAACGTGATCATAATGTGCAAATGCGTATACATTCAAAAGCACAAGTCACTAGTACTTAAAATACGTTTTTTATAAATAGAGGGCGAATATAAATATCAATTTATCGATTATTCACGATAAAAAAGAAATCGGATAAGTTATCGAAAAAATATGATAAACTTGTTCTGCGTATGCTTACACGAGTATGCATACATAATTTGAAGTATCTAGCTCTTATATCTTCTGAGATCTAGGCGTTCATACGGACGGACGGACGGACGATTCAGCTTGTCGCCCTGATCAAGAATATATATACTATGGGGTGTGCGATGCTTTCTTCTGCCTGTTACATACTTTTCACGAAACCATTATACCCTGATTTCCCATTTTTAATGGGATCAGGATATAAAACGATCTTTAAATTGCTTAGACCAATGTTTAATAAAGCCAAGCACACTTTTGGCTTCATTGATTATGGTAGAAATATGAAGATTGAAATTGAGTTTACAGTCAAAGAGAGCACGAAGATCATTGACTGTAAATATGCGTTGCAAGGAAGTGTTACTAATTTTATAGTCAACAATATAAGGATCGGTACGACTGAAGGTATTGTCATACACTTTGAGCAATTGAGGTGCAACTGGTTCGCCACACCCCAAAGTTGAAATGAAGGTCGTCTTGAAGGTGTAGATGCCCATTTGCATTGGAGCATGGAAGGCAAAGTTTTACATCATCAGCATACATAAATATAGTGGAATAAGATATATAGCTGGGAAGGTCATTTATAACAAGTAAGAACGCTCTAGTCGAGACTGCTCGACTAGGAGATACCCTGATCCCTACACAGAGCTGATATTCATGCACGCATAAGCACGCGCTCTGCTAACTGCGCAGTAAGCAGCGACTGCGCTTGGGCTGCGCTGCAGTGTTGGTAATACTATGAGAATTTTGTCTTCATGAAACTTTCAGAACCTAATCATAACAACAGTAACAGCAACAGTACGGCTCCATAGCCATTACTACTTGCGTCAGTATATAGCTCTATAAGGTTTTTTTTTACTCGTATTTTTTCTTACTCGTATCCGCTAATGCTCTGATAACCAGACAAAATCAGTGTTTTTCTTAGATGTAAGATGATACAGGGGCTTAAGTGACTGTGAGAAGTTTAACACAAATTGACGAAAATAAGACTCCAACCCAATGAACTCTCTTAGCTGTGACACATTTTGTGTAGGTGGTATTCCAGTCAAAGCTTAAATTTTTCGTATATTTGGTCCTCAACTTATAATGCAAATTACTTTATCCCGAACATTGATCATCTTTTTGATTAATTGCTTAATCTGTCTATATTCCAAATGAACTCTATTTCTAATCATCTGAATCGCACACTAGATCTTCTGTTCATTAATCATGAGGCCATCATTAATATCATGAGATCTACTCCTTTCTGTTTACCTTATACATCACCCCACTTTAGAGTTGTTATCTGTTATCTGTTGGTAATCCTCTAACATATACTTCTTTACCTTCTAAACTAAGTCGCTGTTATCAGCGATTTTGCTTTGCTTAACGAATTAAATAATTCAACTGACTAGTCTCTTTTATATGAGTCTGTTAATATTAATTCGGCAACATCGTGATCTCATTTAAAATGAAAAATCAGCGTATAATGGCTTTGTGAAGAGTATGTAACAGGCAGGGTGATGAGCTGAGTCGATATGTTGTTAAATTGTCTTTGGAAAATTCTGTTTTCCTTTCAATTTGAAGAGTATTTCATCATAGCTCTACATAAAAAATGTGATATTTAAAATTATAGAGGAGTTTAACGCAGCAGCTAATAATTTCTATTAAATAAGTTTTCTCTTAAGTAATGCTTTTGCACTTTGTTATTCTCATTCGTAAAAGAGCATAGCACAAATACATATGTAAATTTCGGCTAGTCTGTTAGCCGCCTACTACTTCTTACTAACATAACAGTATAAATGGTTAACATTTGGACACAAATTATTTCGCTCAAAGTGCATAATGCAGTGTATGCAATTGTGCGTGCATCTTGAGTTTTGTTTTTTTTTAAATTCTCTTTTAATTGCCTGCTTCGTTCATCGCGGTTGGCGCCTTCTCAGCACGCGGGCCCGCCAGAGCTGTGTCAATCGTAGAAGATATACATATGTATATAACAACTCTTGCATACAGTTTCGTTTGCGTTGCGCTTATATTTTGCATTTGCTTTTTCGTCGTGCAGCGTCAGCACAGCTAATCCGAAAAATAGCTGTGTTGATCACACACATACTAACATACATACGTACCGTGACCTTTCAAACGAGTGATTTAAGTACAGTGACTCTAGTGCTGGTCAAGAGCTTGCATCTTCACTTATTTAAAGCTTAAAATGAAGGCTCTTTTCGAAAAGTGATATGCCGAAATGGACGTGGATAAACTTTGCCATATGGATTCGTGTGAGCTACATATGCTCTCGGAGTCGATCACCAAGTTAGAGTCAAATTTCGTTTGAGCCGCAAACTAGCTTAAAGCCAAGCCAAGCCACGCC
This sequence comes from Drosophila mayaguana, assembly GCA_037075325.1. Taxonomy (NCBI): domain Eukaryota; kingdom Metazoa; phylum Arthropoda; class Insecta; order Diptera; family Drosophilidae; genus Drosophila; species Drosophila mayaguana. Next base: position 14,957,451 of record JBAMCG010000037.1, on the reverse strand, counting down.
TACATCGCACTGAAGTTCATAGCTACTGAATCAACAACAGCTACGATTGGAAGTTCATACCTCCTCGTTCGTCACATTTCGGCGACCTCTGGGAAGCAACAGTGTAAAAAAACATTTATATCGCTCTATGAGATCGCCACTTCTTGGCTTCGAGGAACTGCGCACATTGGTATGCCAAATTTTGGCATCTTGTTCCAATTTTTGAAAATCCCGAAGATCTTGAATTTTTTGCTCCAGGACATTTTCTGATTGGTCGACCACTCATCGATTTCCCCGCGCAAGACACATCTCGACTCGGCCACAATCGTCGCCGATCGCTGGCAACGCATGGTGTATATACAGCAGTTGTTTTGGAATATCCTAATTTAAATACTCCTCTATTACCAAACAGTTATTTATTTCGCTTGTGCATCTTATCTTAAAGTATTGTTCAGTTGTATGGTCTCCGCAAAATAAACTGTATCAGGATCGTATTGAGTCAGCCCAGAAACAGTTTCTTCTCTTAAGGGATCTTAACTGGGACAGTAATTTACGTTTACCATCTTATCATAGTAGGCTTCTGCTTATTGATCTTCCATTGTTAATCAACCGTAGAACAATTGTAATGCATTACCTGCAAATAAAGCTCTCATAATATGACCTACTTTGCAGTCCAATCACAATCCCTGCAAACCGCGCAGGTAACAGATCGCGTGCTTATGCTTATTGAAAATATGATATATAATGGTTTTGTTAAATACATCTAACAGACATGAGGCGGGACAGACACCATAGAGACCCTAAATACAGTTCCGTTGGTGTTTTTTAAAGATTTTCAATTTTTGTTATAAACAATTCTCTTAATATTAAGCATTTAAGATCATATAGCCAGCCCACACTGTTGCCCATACGGGCTTATACGTTCGTGCGAATGTTTATGTGCCTATTTTGTCTCTTGAGTGGAATATAAACGAAATATTATTGTAAGTATTAGTTCTACAAAGTTACCATAGTAATAATTTGTTGTTACTCATATATAACGTAATTGTATAAATATAATTAGACATAAAAGGCAAAAGGCGTGCGAGAATACCGGCATTTTATCTTATGTAAGTTAACATAAGAATTGCGCATAAACAATTATATAAGAATCCTTCCTAACATTATTACAGCCCAATTTCCTCTGACCACTTAGTCACAATAGTCGGCAGCAGAAACCAGAAAACTCAATTATGCAAGTGCCCGCGAAATCGCTTAAGCTGAGTCGTCGCCTACATTGCTAAAGCACATTGCAGCATCATGGGATCATTACTTCAATCGAGTATCGCCGTCGTCTTCGACGACAGAACGATGTTACTACGGAAGGAGGTACCAACAACAAAGGGGCCTCCGATTGAGGTGGAGGATTTTCAAAACTATACAGCGTACGCCCCATTACCTATTTTGGCAGTAGACATAATCATGTCATAATCACGCCCAGTAAGACCTGCACACTTAGTATGCATTAAATTGTCGCACAAACAGCAACTAACAAATTCCGATTGTGCAGAATCAACTGCCTGCTTGAAAGTGCAAGATTTCTTGCTGCAGCTCATATTGGTAGTTGGGATCACACCAAATTTAGAAATTGAAACAGAAGTATTAAAAAACAAGTAAGGAAGCTATAGTCGAGAGTGCTTGACTAGAAGATACCCTGATCCCTACAAAGAGCTGATATTCACGCACGCATAAGCACGCGCTCTGTTAACTGCGCAGTAAGCAGCGACTGCGCTTGGGCTGCGCTGCAGTGTGGGCAATACTATGAGAATTTTGTTGCTGAATAATTTCTCCTGTAATAGGACTATTTTCATGAAACTTTCAGAACGTGATCACAATGTGCAAATGTGTGTACATTTTAAAGCACAAGTCTCTAGTACTTAAAATACGTTTTTTGCAAATTGTGGGCGAAGGGGGCGTGGTATCCAAAATCTGTAAATGACAAAATCTGCGTATTGATCAGATGTATATACACACCAAATCTGAAGTCTCCAGGTCTAAAATTATTGAAATTACGATGAATAAACAAAATCAATTTATCGATTATTCGCGATAAAAAAGTAATCGGACGAGTTATCGAAAAAAAAGACAAACTTGTACTGCGTATGGTATACATGAGTATGCATACAAAATTTGAAGTCTCTAGCTCTTATATCTTCTGAGATCTAGGCGTTCATACGGACGGACGGACGGACGGACGGACGGACAGACGGACAGGGCTATATCGACTCAGCTCGTCGCCCTGATCAAGAATGTATATACTTTATGGGGTCTGCCACGCCTCCTTCTGCCTGTTACATACTTTTCACAAAACCATTATACCCTGATTTCCCATTTTTAATGGGATCAGGGTATAAAAAAAAATAAACTAACCAATTTTGAGAGAGCAAGTCACAACAACAAACAACAAACAGCCGTTAGTTCTCTAACGAAGGTATAGAGCGAGAGAGTATACTTGCACAACACGAAGTTAATATTCGAGAGAGGCAGATACAACAACAAGCGTAAGTGAAAGCAATTTTGCAAACAATCACACTAACAAACGTAATGAGAGTGAAATGGGGAGAGCGCAAAAAAATAGAAACAGCAAAATGAAAATAATGTAAACTTCATAATTAACAAGTAAGGAAGCTCTAGTCGAGACTGCTCGACTAGGAGATACCCTGATCCCTACAAAGAGCTGATATTCGCGCACGCATAAGCACGCGCTCTGCTAACTGCGCAGTAAGCAGCGACTGCGCTTGGGCTGCGCTGCAGTGTGGGCAATACTATGAGAATTTTGTTGCTGAATAATTTCTCCTGTAATAGGACTATCTTCATGAAACTTTCAGAACGTGATCACAATGTGCAAAGGTGTGTACATTCCAAAGCACAAGTCTTTAGTACTTAAAATACGTTTTTTGCAAATTGGGGGCGAAGGGGGCGTGGTATCCAAAATCTGTAAATGACAAAATCTGCGTATTGATCAGATGTATATACACACCAAATCTGAAGTCTCCAGGTCTAAAAGTATTGAAATTACGGTGAATAAACAAAATCAATTTATCGATTATTCGCGATAAAAAAGTAATCGGACGAGTTATCGAAAAAAAAAGATAAACTTGTACTGCGTATGGTATACATGAGTATGCATACAAAATTTGAAGTCTCTAGCTCTTATATCTTCTGAGATCTAGGCGTTCATACGGACGGACGGACGGACGGACGGACGGACGGACGGACAGACGGACAGGGCTATATCGCCCTGATCAAGAATATATATACTTTATGGGGTCTGCCACGCCTCCTTCTGCCTGTTACATACTTTTCACAAAACCATTATACCCTGATTTCCCATTTTTAATGGGATCAGGGTATAAAAACGCAAATTATTAAAGACACAGCGAACCACGGATCAAACATTGCACACCAATATTAATAAATAACATTAATTGGCCGACCGCAATTATACGAAACTTTAATCGAATTATTTAAAATATGAAAACAAGCAAATTTATAGAGCAAAAGTAATAAGATAATATTCAACTGAGAACTCTGTCATGTTTTCGAAAAATAAATAATTTCGCATAAAGGTCATGACATAAAAACTTGTAAGCATTAAAAGGTGAATAGGGAAAATTTACAACAGCGAAAAGCAGCAGGAGTTGTACATGAAGTGAGAGGAGCTTGAGTTTTTCAGCACAAAATTGTCAAGTTGCAATTGTGGATTAAAGGGAACAAAAACAGCCGAACAAAAACTGCAAAACAAATACATATCGACAAACAAGTAAGAACGTTGCAGTCGGGCGTTACCAACTGCGGAATACTCATTCACATTCCGGCTCTAGCATGTACAATTTTCATTATGACACGGTACAAAAAGTGGCCTACAAATTATTTTTATACCCTAAACCCATTGAAAATGTGAAATCAGGGTATAATGGTTTTGTTAAAATGTATGTAACAGGTAGAAGGAGGCGTGGCAGACTCCATAGTGTATATATTATAGATCAGAACGACGAGCTGAGTCGATTTAGCCATGTCCGTCTGTCCGTAATACTAGAGACTTGTGCTTTGGCAAATTCATGCATTTCAATATTTTAATCACGATATAAAAGTTTCATGAAGATAAAAATTGCTATAAAGTCTACAACGCTTGCTATGCCAATATTGCTAAAAACTTCAACGTACGTTTTTTAAAAATTAAATAACCAAAAAATGAACGAGCTTGGGAGTTGTAGCTTTTCTGCACTCTTTTAAAGGTTATCTTTTAAAATTTTTAGATACAAATGAATGTCCATTTGTATTTGGCTTTCCCCAAGCAGTTTGGCGCCCCCTCCGACCGAAATATGTTGAACTTATTCTCATCATAGAACAAGACCTGCCTCCAGTAGTCAGATGGCTTGCTAAAATATTCCTAAGCGTAGTCCAAACGTTTTCGTCGAACAACACGCGCTTTGTATTCGGCCTTGTGCAGTACTATGCGTATCGTAATCGGTTGCAACTTCTTCCTCATTTCGTTTTAAACCTCAGCAGCAAAATGTGTGGATGTTATTTTGGGATTGACTTGCACCTTTCTAACGATTTTCCTGCGACCTGTATCTTTTGAGCTTTGCAGCTTGCGAGCTCCCTTGAAGCACTGTACGATGCTTCGCATGGTGAATCGGCTTCTTTCCATTATCTCTCCTATTTCTGCATTAGATTTTCCTTGATCGTGCGAATGCAGGATAAATTTCCTCTGAGCTGCCGATGTTTCTTTTAGCTTAGATGCCATTAGTAAGAACAGTAAACAAATATGTTCAATATATACAACATTTTCTGTATTAGAATTCAAATTTGCGATGTATTAAATAAAAGAATATAACATGGTAAAATTGCCAAAAAAGTTTGCCCAATCTGTCAAATTATTAAAGAAATACGAAAAAATTACTAAGTGTTCCAATCATTTTATTTAGGTTCTTTTTTGGTTATTTAATTATACAAAAATGTACGTAGAAGTTTTTCGCAAAATTTTTTTTGTATAATTTAATAAATACTCTATTCAATTTGGTTAATTTTTTGTTTCATTAAAAAAGCAGTTAAAAAGACTTAAAAAATTGCTATAAAGTCTAAAACGCTTGCTGTGCCAATAATTTAGTTCGTCACTGTATATAAAAAAAAAAGTCTGCATACACAATTTCAGCACGTACTCATTTGTATGTGGGTATGTATGTACATATAATACGTACTCTAGCATTTTCTAAGAATCTCAATTGCGATTGAAAAGACAACTTTGCATTGTTTTTGAGTTCCCAGCCGCTACTATGGCTTTTCTTTGCTATATGGCGACCTAACAATAATGTCATTTCGTTTTAATTACTATTACTGTGAGAGGCGCGATGGCGCTGTAGGCAGAATGTTTTCATTTTAGCTATTTTGTTGAGGTGCCAATTCAAATCCAGCGGTAAACTTTTTTTTTAATTTAAATTTTATGTTATTATCATTTTTTTATATATTTTCAATTTCATAAAAATGTTTCCTTCCGTCTTATGAATATCTATAAAGCTTATTTAAATATATGTATAAGTGACGCATGCGTATAAATTTCTTAGTTGGCCGCTATAAATGCCGATTCGCCACGCCTCTAGTGGGCGTAGATGGTTGTGCTTCGAACCCCGCAGAAAACTTTTAATTGTTTTTCATTTTTTAAGATTTCTAATTTAATTCTTATTTTTTAAATTTCAAAAAATGTTTTCTTCCATGCTATCAATGGCTATTAAGATGGCTCACGCATATAAATGTCACAATTTGACACTAGAAATGGCGATTGCCACGCCCCTAGTGGACGTAGACACCTCTTTTTTGGCAAGTTCTTAGAAAAAGCTAATGGTAACCCAACTGCAAAATTTGAATGCCTACGCTCAAAAAATGTGAAAATTACAGGGTATTTTTTGATATGCCACGCCCCTAAAGAGGAGTAACAACTATTTTTGGGTCATCGATTGAGGAGGCTACTAGTAACTCAACTATTTAAATTTAAAGCTTCTAGCTCTATAACTGTTGGAGATATAAACTTTTGCGGTTTGCCACGCCCCCTGTGAGCGGTGATATATCCACTATAGCTTTTTGGTCTTGGGAGATCAACCCGAGTATATATACAAAATTTCAGGTCTCTAGCATCAATAGTGCCCAAAATATAGTAGAATTTGAAAATCACTATATCTTTCAGATCCGATTTGCCACGCCCCTAGTGGGCATAGACATATAATTTTACAACCAATCTTTATAGAATCATAGCATTAGCTCACATGCAAAATTTGAGCGCTCTAGCTTTAAAAATCTACGAGATAGAGTTTTACCCGATTTGCCACGCCCCCAATGGGCGTAGATATATCCGCCATAGCTTTTGAGTTTGGGTGGTCTACGTTCCAAATTTCAGCGCTCTAGCTCTTCAACTAATATGATTTCTGGCACATCGGAAAATGCATTTTCCGATTTGCCACGCCCCTATTGGGCGGATCGCGAAAATTTTAACACTTTATAAATCGGAGATATACACGAGTATGTGTTCCAAATTTCAAGTCTCTAGCTCTAATAGCGCCGAAATAGATTGCGTTCATACGGACAGACGGACGGACAGCAAGACGGACATGCACAAAACAAATATACTTATTCACTTCGTGCATGAGTATAAAAATGTTGTTCTTATTAAATAAATTAAATATGAATATTTAAAATTTTTCTAACGATAGTTATCTAAATCAAAAGTATACTTACACGGACTGTGTACAGAATGTAAAAGAGGTTCAATAGGAATTCAAATTCGGAATACAATATCAAAATAAGCCGATTTAAGAATGTACAGTAAATAAACAGCTTGAACTTATAATGAACTATTATATTAGGTCTGACAAGAAAAAACCCGAATAATATCACTAAATTGTCTTAATTGTCGGACAATATTAAAAGTCTCAGACAAATATTAGTACAATTAATTTTAGGATCAGGAGCGTTTTCCTGTCCAGCATGAGTTTCAGAGTATGGGGGAGCTATTCCACTAAACAAATGAACCGTATATAAAATTCAGCAAATCGTAGGTGCAACGTTTATTCATAGAGTTCTCGCTATAGACTAAATTACACAAACGTATGAGCAATCGCAGCCTGTTAAAGTTAGGCGAATGATTGAAAGTAATAAGAGTTCAACAATGCAAGAGAGGCAAGTAATTTGGGTGGTCAAAAATATAAGAATATAGGTATAAAATTCAACTTAAATAAATATGAGTGATGAGTGTCAACCATGGCACAAACTCAGGGTGTTTACTCAAATAAAAGGTTTGATACCGAGGAATCGTAAACTCTAGAGGCCGTGCCAATTCTAGAGAATGCCCGCATGAGAATAATAAAATCAATGTCAAAATATATCGGGAAACTCCCAAAATTTACATTTCTTATAGACACAGGAGCGGACATTTCATTTCTTAAATTAGATTCAGATGTCTATCAAGCACTCAAAATGACAACCTAATAGGTTTCAAAGGCTTAGGCCAAAGAGTAACAATCACAAGATCTGACAAAAGATTCAATTTCGTGGCGTGGGGCGTGGGCGTGGCAAATCGGGTAAAACTGTATCTCCTAAAGGCTTAAAGCTAGAATGATGAAATTTCGGAAGTGAGCTAATGTTACGATTCAATTGAGATTGATGAACAAATTATATGTCTACGCTCACTAGAGGCGTGGAAAATCGGATCAGAATATATAGTGATTTTTCAAATATTTATATTATAATATATATTATATTTTCGGCACTATTGATGCCACAGACCAGAAATTTTGTGTATATACTTGGCTTGACCACGCAAGACTCAAAAGCATGGGGGTCGTGGCATATTGCAAAAGTTTATATCTCCTACAGTTTAAGAGATAGAAGCTTAAAATTTGTATAGTTGAGTTACTGGTAACCTTCTGTATCGATATAGAAAAAATAATTGTTACGCATCCTAAGGGGCGTGGCGTAACAAAAAATACCCTGAAATTTTCACATTTTTTGAGCGTAAACATTGAAATTTTGCAGTTAGTTTACCGTTAGCTCGTTCTAGAGGCCAAAAATAGGGTGTCTACGGCCACTAGGAGCGTGGCAATCGCCATTCGAATTCAAATCTATATACAGAGGTGGTCAAAAGTATTTACACACCGAAGATTATTTTGCATGCTCTGCTTAATGAGCTTTTTTTCTTTTTATCGGTTGTTAAGAAAAACTGTTTTGGCATGAAGCTTATTCTATGTAGAAGCGATCTGCTGAAGAAATCGCTAAAATAAAGGTACAGGCTTTTAAATAGAACGAAAATAACACAACCGCTAAGGTTGTCAGAAGTATTTACACATACACTGCGTTTTAAATATTTACACGCAACTTATACAATGATTGTTCCTATTATTTAATGTTATTTATTTTAGATTTTGGTTTTATATATCAAAGGGTTTATTTATTTTAAATTAGTATTTAGTTATTTCTCCTTTTGCGTCAATTACAGCCTGAAGCCTGGCTGGAATTGATGCCACCAATGATCGGGCAGTCAATTGTTAGTTTGGACCGAATTTCGGTCATTTCTAAGATTGTATCATGCCGTTTTCGGTCCTTGTTGAATAATCTCTTAGATTTCATGAAAGCCCAAACGTTTTCAATAATTTTAAGGTCCGGACTTTCCGCAGGCCAGCAGAACGGCTTGGTTTAAGTCTCTCAAAAACTTTGTGGATATGGTCCTATATGGCAAGGAGCATTACCTTTCTGCAATACTCAGTAAATGAGTGGATATAGTTTGCTTCCTGAAAAAAAAACATGTTCATTAAATATATTCCGATATCCTGATTGATCTAGAGTACCTTTTATTGGCATGTAATCACCAAAGCCACATGCAACCTGTAGTAGTCGAAATAGTGGGAACAGTTGGTATACAAACAAAATACTAACGCGTACGTCGTGAGTCACCCTACTGTTCGCATTTCAATTATCTTTCTATTAGCATTCGTATGAGCTGAAGAGATCATACGATTTAACCGTTGATTGGATCGTACGATTTTACCGCAATTGGGCAATCGGCACCATTAACAAAGGTACAGCTAGGCTTAGCGCCGCTTAATGTATAGCTGATTGCTAAGCTGCTGGACAGAAATGAAGTGACAGTTAGCATGTTAAGACGTACTAGTTCCGCATGAAGTCAGTCAAAAAAAAAAAAAAAAAAAAAAAGTGGTCAGCGTGAGAAACTTTAATTAATAAAGTATTAATAAGTTATTAGTGCCAGTGCCTCTATGGGAATAGGTATGTTGATGACCATTAAATAGAATTGACATTAATATATCGGAATTTAGGGTAAGGCGGCGAGCGAGCAAGTGGCTAATTTTATTTAGCACGCGTAAGCATAAACTCCAACAATAAACGACTCCCCGACGTCATTTAAGACCAACAATCACGACGACCAAACACCCTCGCCCTGTGAGCCACGACGGCAACAACGACGGAACAAAATAAAAATAATTCAACAATCTCGACGGAGTAAAATCAACATAAATTAACCTACAGCCACCAGTTGGAACGGGCGCCGCTGCAAGGCGAGAAAAAGAAGATTTTACCAACTCGGGTCTTGCATAAACAAAATCAAGCGGACCACGAAGAGCAATGTAGCCGACGGGAGCAAGAGTAGCGCGTCAGCTGATGTGCGTAAAGGAGGGGTTCAACGTACCGTGCTTCTAGCGAACTACACTCCGCAGTTTTTTCTACAAAAAGTTTAAGTAACAAAAATCAAAAATCAAAAAAAAAAAAAAAAAGAGAAAAAATATGCAAAATAACTAGATCGAAAAACTTTATACTTATATTTTTTCTTAAAATTCTAAATTCCAACAGCTATTCAACATGCCTTCTTAAGCTTGGGCCCAAGGACGGCAACGGCGTGGATATGAAAACATAAAATAAATAAAAGCTGTGTAAGTAAAAAAAACCAAAAAAAAAAAAAAAATGTTTAAGACATAGGTGAAAATTATAAAGTTATAAAGTTGAGATCTAATTATTTTAAACCTTCAAAAAAAAAAGATAAATAAATAATAATAATAATAAATAAATGGAGTAGAAGAAGAATGAAATTATATTAAATTTACAACCAAAAAAAAAAAAAAAAGGAGGGAAAAAAAAAAAAATGAAGTAAAACACATACATATATATATATATATTAAAAAAAAAACATGAAAAAAATGTAAATTTATGTTAAATTTGAAAAATTTAGAATAATGCAATTGTAAAATAGTTTTAATTGGTTTCGAATTTGTAATGTAAGCTAGACTTAAAAAAAAAAAAATTAGTATATAAGAATGACTAGTATTGTAATATGGAATCAAACCTAGTTATAATAGTCTGGTGAATTTTCTTTTGTTGTTTGCGATAATGGATAAAATGAAATTAAAGGACATAATTAATATGAATTATTAAGTTTCCTTATTAGTCTGTCGGTCATCCATGCCAGGAATGAGTGAGGTTTAGTCAAGTTCGGAGGACTTAAATAGGGACGATACTCTACGTAATTAGTATTGTCAAGGTTGGGAGGGTAGAGTAGAGGGACGTTCAACAGCTAGAGTTCCTCAATCGGTCGAATCGTGGTCCGAGTTACTATTGCTGTTGCGTGTCGGCGCATAAATCCCCAAACACTTGTTAATCGTAGTTTTCGAATGCGCACTGAAATTAAAGTGTGTTAGGGTACAAGGGTGCAGAAAAGGTGGAGACGAACCCCGACGATCCGACGAGCTAGCAAGAGCATAGCAAGAGTGCGCACCCGAAGCCTGTCTGCACGCCACGGTTCAGTCAGCTATATAAGATCCGTGGCAAGGTACATTTACGTACAATCGAACTCAAACCCGTACACTACATAACTTTTAAATGGCGCCCAACGTGGGGCCCGAGACAGTATACCTTTATATGTAGCCCATGTAGGCCAAGACAGTACACATTTCAATGTAGCTAATGTGGCCGAGACTGTGAACTCAACCTTTTAGTATTGTCTGGGTTCCTAAAGCTCATTCACCAATCCATCCATAACTTTCATATTTAGCAACCTAAATGTCATTTATATATTTGTTGAAGACATCGTGTCTTATGCTTAGTCTCTTTTCTATTGGATTTTGCGATTGCAATTCATAGTTTTGGATTGATCGACCTGGATAGAACTACAGCTTCAGATTGCGACGAGCATCAAATAAATAATTGATTATACACGAAATAGTAGAATACATCTCAATTAATTTGGAATTACAGTAGACTTACTTTAGTGGGAGTGCTGTCCATAATTGAATGTTTTTGTTAACAATAGAACAATTAAAGATAATAGAAGTAAACCACTATGATTTAGACCGACCTTTTCTTATGAGTTTCTGGCATGGAAAAGACAGACAATTAGTACCGCAAACAGTTTAGAATTTCATTATTAGATATTGTATAGAGTATATATTGTTTAATGATAAAGCAAAATGTCTATAATACACAGTACAGAAGATATAGCAACTGCGTTGCAAACCTTCCATAAACTTTGCATTATAGACAATCTTAAGGTAACTTCAAAATGCCCAGTATGTAACGTTGATTGTACGACAATGGCGTTAACATTCTCAAACGACACTTTATTTGCAGAGCTTCGCTCGGAAGCCAGCCTTCAACCTGGTTCAAATGAATCTTTTAGTGCCAATGGCAATAGGTCAAATTACCCTAGGAGAAACCAAAGATCTACTAGAAGTCGAGGGACAACTCCAAGGAGAGGTATGCAGACACGATCTACGACCCGACATGAATTGGACCGGAATTTGTTGATAGACTCCAAAATGGGATACCTGAAAATGAATTAGTCGATCTGTTGATTCGAAACGCCAAGCCCATTGTACATCACGAATTACTTCATTTAAATGTTTCTAACAGATCGCAACTTCGGAGAGAAATTAGGAAGCATGAACTGTTTCATAATGATATAAAAACTTTTAAGCCTCGAGCTGTGCGTTCGTATGTCACAGAATTGTCAGCACGCGAGGAGCCTGATTTATTATCCGACGATGCTAACGTCGCGGAAAACATATCAGAAATACAAAGGCATAACGTTAAATTAGCGCTAGTTTGTTGGAATTGCGACAAACCTGGTCACAGATTCGACGACTGCGTAGGTCCACGAAAAATATTTTGTTATGGTTGTGGAGCTAAAGAAGTATTCAAACCTTTGTGTCCGAAATGCAATTCATCGGGAAACCGGAAACGGGATGTGTCAACCAACACCAAGTAGACACATCCCCTGAACACATTGTTGCGCAAGATATTGGCACTCAGACGGATCTCCAATATAATTCTTCCAACAAACACTTTTCATTTACACCCTTACATGAAAGATTAGGGAATTACAATATACTTCGTAACAAAATTTTTGGTAAAATTAATTAATTTAAGTATATAATTAAGCCTAAACGTTCGACTCAACGTGTAAGAGAATTCTGGAGGAGTATACGGAAGGTTAGGAAAAAGTTTATATCAGGCATTTTTCTAAACTCAGATAATAGACTCTTCACTGAAGTTAGTATAGAAGGTAACAGTTATATAGCACTGTTAGATTCAGGGGCTAGTATAAGTTGTATTGGTGGCTCAGCAGCTAAAAAATTGTTGCTAAGTAAGGAAATTATAAAATGTTCTGGATACATTAAAACCGCTAATGGAACACCCAGTAAGGTAGTAGCTAAGCTCACCAGTCAAATAAAATATCAAGGGAAAGTAGCAGATCTGGAAATGTTTATCATCCCTGAACTGGAACAAGACCTATATCTTGGCATCGACTTTTGGGATAAATTTGGACTTCTAGATAGAATAACTACACAAGCAAACGTGGCAGAATTAGATGTAGGTACCGCAGATGGAAATAATCTACCCAACTATCACACTTTATCGAAAGAAGAGAAGGTGCGACTTGATAAGGTCATAGCAATTTTTCCGTCTTTCACTACTGAAGGTCTTGGTCGCACCAGCTTAATAACTCATTCAATAGATGTTGGCTCAGCGATACCGATAAAACAACGTCATTGGCCAGTTTCGCCAGCTATAGAAAAGATTATGTTTGCTGAAGTCGATAACATGTTGGCACTAGATGTCATAGAAGAGTCAAACAGTCCTTGGAGTAGTAACTGTGTTTTAGTAAAGAAGGGAGAAAAATACCGACTTTGTTTAGTTTCAAGAGAGGTTAATAAGGTTACCAGGCGGGATGCATACCCGTTGCCTCATATTGATGGCATTTTAAGCCGCTTACCTCCAGCTCGTTTTATTACCGGACTAGACATGAAACACGCATATTGGCAAATTCCTTTAGATGAGAAATCTCGACAATATACAGCCTTCACGGTACCGAACAGACTATTATATCAGTACAAAATGATGCCCTTCGGCTTATGTAACGCTGCTCAAACACTATGTAGATTAATGGATCAAGTTATTCCAGCCCATTTACGAACACGAGTCTTCGTATATCTAGACGATCTCCTTGTTCTGTCTGACGACTTCGATTCACATTTGTTGTTGTTGCAAGAAATAGCACTTTGTCTTCGTAGAGCCAATCTTACGATAAATATAAGCAAGTCAAAATTTTGTATGAAAGAAATCACCTATCTCGGATTTATAATCGGAGATGGTCAAATAAGAACAAATCCTGATAAGATTAAAGCCATCAGTGAGTTTCCTGTCCCAACAACTGTAAAGCAAGTACGCCGATTTTTAGGTTTATCAGGATGGTACAGGCGATTCGTAGAAAACTACGCCACCGTTAGCTTCTCCTTGACAGAGTTGTTAAAGCAAATTAAAGGAATAAAGTGGAGTTCAGAGGCCCAGCAATCATTCGAATCTTTAAAGTCTTGTTTGACAGCTTCACCAATTCTTATAACACCAGATTTTTCGAAACCATTTGTTTTACTTTGTGACGCAAGCACGTACGGAATTGGTTGTGTTTTAGCTCAGGAACGGGACGGCATTGAATTGCCTATAGCTTATATGTCCGAAAAACTCTCAAAAGCTCAACGCAATTATTCTGTTACAGAATTGGAATGTTTAGCAGTCATTAAAGGCATCAAAAAGTTTAGATCTTATATCAAAGGTCAGGAATTTGTAGTGATAACCGATCATGCCGCGCTAAAATGGTTGATGAATCAGAAAGATTTGTCTGGCAGACTTGCCAGATGGTCTATGAAGCTGCGAACCTTTTCATTTACTATTTTGCATAGAAAAGGCTCACTAAACGTGGTAGCAGATACTTTATCTCGACAAAACGACCCAGCCATTGAAGAAATGACAATCAATTGTCCGATTATAGATTTAACGTCACAAGAATTCAAATCACCCGAGTATTTAAGCCTAATAGAGAAAATCACATTGAATCAATCTAGATTCCCCGATCTGAAAGTAGTCGATAATTCTGTCTACAAAAGAACAGAGTTTGCTTCTGGCGACGGAGAACAAGAAAATAATTCTTGGAAACTATGGGTACCTTCAACGTTAGTAACAGAAGTCTTACATCAGGCACATGACGCGCCAAGCTCAGCGCATTGTGGTATGAGTAAAACGGTAGAAAGGATAGGAAGATATTTGTTTTGGCCCAGAATGGTTAGTCAGATTCGGAAATACATATCTGAATGTAATGTTTGTCGTACGACGAAGAGTCCAAACATCGTTCTTAAACCTCCAATGGGTAAACCATTTTCTTCAGATAGACCGTTTCAAAAATTATATATTGATTTGTTAGGACCCTATCCGCGTTCAAAGAATGGTAATATCGGCTTACTTATAGTAGTTGACCATTTCACGAAATTCCATTTCTTGTGTCCGCTTAAGAAGTTCATAGCTTCTAAAATTTGTCAGTTCTTAGAAGGGACTATATTTTACACATTTGGAGTACCAGAAATGATACTCACCGACAATGGATCACAATTTAAGTCCAGTGCTTTTCAGGCATTCTTAACGAGTTTTGGTGTAACTCAAAAGTGCACTGCAATTTACTCGCCCCAGGCTAACGCTAGCGAACGATTGAATAGATCAGTTTTGGCAGCCATACGAGCCTACATAGGTACTGAGCATACCAATTGGGATGTTAATTTGAATGCGATTAGTGGAGCATTAAGAGCTTCATTGCATCGTAGTACAGGATATTCCCCTTATTTTCTCGCATTTGATCTGAATATGATTTTAATCTTTTAACTGATGACACAAAATTAAACAATCATGACACATTACAGTTACTACGACAAAAAGCTAAGCAGAACGTGAATAAATCTCACGAAGAAAACGCTAATAGATATAATTTACGTTGCCGTAATGTTCAACTAAATGTAGGAGACACGGTCTATGCTCGCAATTTCGCTCAGAGTAATGCTGTTAAGCGATTTAGTTCTAAACTAGCACCAGTGTTTATTCCAGCTAGAGTACAACAGAAACGAAGTCCAAATTATTACGTACTTAAAGCAGAGGACGGAAGACATTTAGGGGTATACCACCTAAAAGATATACAGGTTCGTACATAACAAAATCTTATGGTCTTCAGATAATGCTTCTTCGAACAGGTCTTGCTGCATTATCTTCGCTGTAGTAGTCAAAATAGTGGGAACAGTTGGTATACAAACAAAATACTAACGCGTACGTCGTGAGTCACCCTACTGTTCGCATTTCAATTATCTTTCTATTAGCATTCGTATGAGCTGAAGAGATCATACGATTTAACCGTTGATTGGATCGTACGATTTTACCGCAATTGGGCAATCGGCACCATTAGCAAAGGTACAGCTAGGCTTAGCGCCGCTTAATGTATAGCTGATTGCTAAGCTGCTGGACAGAAAAGAAGTGACAGTTGGCATGTTAAGACGTACTAGTTCCGCATGAAGTCAGTCAAAAAAAAAAAAAAAAAATGTGGTCAGCGTGAGAAACTTTAATTAATAAAGTATTAATAAGTTATTAGTGCCAGTGCCTCTATGGGAATAGGTATGTTGATGACCATTAAATAGAATTGACATTAATATATCGGAATTTAGGGTAAGGCGGCGAGCGAGCAAGTGGCTAATTTTATTTAGCACGCGTAAGCATAAACTCCAACAATAAACGACTCCCCGACGTCATTTAAGACCAACAATCACGACGACCAAACACCCTCGCCCTGTGAGCCACGACGGCAACAACGACGGAACAAAATAAAAATAATTCAACAATCTCGACGGAGTAAAATCAACATAAATTAACCTACAGCCACCAGTTGGAACGGGCGCCGCTGCAAGGCGAGAAAAAGAAGATTTTACCAACTCGGGTCTTGCATAAACAAAATCAAGCGGACCACGAAGAGCAATGTAGCCGACGGGAGCAAGAGTAGCGCGTCAGCTGATGTGCGTAAAGGAGGGGTTCAACTTACCGTGCTTCAAGCGAACTACACTCCGTAGTTTTTTCTACAAAAAGTTTAAGTAACAAAAATCAAAAATCAAAAAAAAAAAAAAAATGAGAAACAAGTAAGGAAGCTCTAGTCGAGACTGCTCGACTAGGAGATACCCTGATCCCTACAAAGAGCTGATATTCACGCACGCATAAGCACGCGCTCTGCTAACTGCGCAGTAAGCAGCGACTGCGTTTGGGCTGCGCTGCAGTGTGGGCAATACTATGGGAATTTTGTTGCTGAATAATTTCTCCTGTAGTAAGACTATCTTCATGAAAACGTGATCACAATGTGCAAATGTGTGTACTTTCCAAAGCACAAGTCTCTAGTACTTAAAATACGTTTTTTGCAAATTGGGGGCGAAGGGGGCGTGGTATCCAAAACCTGTAAATGACAAAATCTGCGTATTTATCAGATGTATATACACACCAAATCTGAAGTCTCCAGGTCTATAAAAATCAATTTATCGATTATTCGCGATAAAAAAGTAATCGGACGAGTTATCGAAAAAAAAAGATAAACTTGTACTTGGTATGGTATACCTGAGTATGCATACAAAATTTGAAGTCTCTAGCTCTTATATCTTCTGAGATCTAGGCGTTCATACGGACGGACGGACGGACGGACGGACGGACGGACGGACGGACGGACGGACGGACGGACGGACGGACGGACGGACGGACGGACAGACGGACAGGGCTATATCGACTCAGCTCGTCGCCCTGATCAAGAATATATATACTTTATGGGGTCTGCCACGCCTCCTTCTGCCTGTTACATACTTTTCACAAAACCATTATACCCTGATTTCCCATTTTTAATGGGATCAGGGTATAAAAAGGAGGGAAAACAAAAAAACAAAAAAAAAATGAAGTAAAACACATACATATATATATATTTAAAAAAAAAAAACATGAAAAAAATGTAAATGTATGTTAAATTTGAAAAATTTAGAAAAATGCAATTGTAAAATAGTTTTAATTGGTTTCGAATTTGTAATGTAAGCTAGACTTAAAAAAAACAAGTAAGAAAGCTCTAGTCGAGACTGCTCGACTAGGAGATACCCTGATCCCTACAAAGAGCTGATATTCACGCACGCATAAACACGCGCTCTGCTAACTGCGCAGTAAGCAGCGACTGCGCTTGGGCTGCGCTGCAGTGTGGGCAATACTATGAGAATTTTGTTGCTGAATAATTTCTCCTGTAGTAGGACTATCATCGTGAAACTTTCAGAACGTGATCATAATGTGCAAATGTGCATACATTCCAAAGCACAATTCTCTAGTACTTAAAATACGTTTTTTGCAAATTATGGGCGAAGGGGGCATGATATCCTAAATCTGTAAATGACAAAATTTGCGTATTGACCAGATGTATATACACAGCAAATATGAAGTCTCCAGGTCTAAAACTATTAAAATGACGGTGAATAAACAAAATCAATTTATCGATTATCCGCGATAAAAAAGTAATCGGACGAGTTATCGAAAAAAAAAAGATAAACTTGTACTGCGTATGGTATACAAGAGTATGCATACAAAATTTGAAGTCTCTAGCTCTTATATCTTCTGAGATCTAGGCGTTCATACGGACGGACGGACGGACGGACGGACAGACGGACAGGGCTATATCGATTCAGCTCGTCGCCCTGATCAAGAATATATATACTTTATGGGGTCTGCCACGCCTCCTTCTGCCTGTTACATACTTTTCACAAAACCATTATACCCTGATTTCCCATTTTTAATGGGATCAGGGTATAAAAAAAAATTAGTATATAAGAATGACTAGTATTGTAATATGGAATCAAACCTAGTTATAGTAGTCTGGTGAATTTTCTTTTGTTGTTTGCGATAATGGATAAAATGAAATTAAAGGACATAATTAATATGAATTATTAAGTTTCCTTATTAGTCTGACGGTCATCCATGCCAGGAATGAGTGAGGTTTAGCCAAGTTCGGAGGACTTGAATAGGGACGATACTCTACGTAATTAGTATTGTCAAGGTTGGGAGGGTAGAGTAGAGGGACGTTCAACAGCTAGAGTTCCTCAGTCGGTCGAATCGTGGTCCGAGTTACTATTGCTGTTGCGTGTCGGCACATAAATCCCCAAACACTTGTTAATCGTAGTTTTCGAATGCGCACTGAAATTAAAGTGTGTTAGGGTACAAGGGTGCAGAAAAGGTGGAGACGAACCCCGACGATCCGACGAGCTAGCAAGAGCATAGCAAGAGTGCGCACCCGAAGCCTGTCTGCACGCCACGGTTCAGTCAGCTATATAAGATCCGTGGCAAGGTAAATTTACGTACAATCGAACTCAAACCCGTACACTACAAACCCCAAAACTTTACTGTTCCATCTCCAAATCTTGTAAAGCGATGCACTGCAGTTTTCTTATTTTTTCGACTTAAATGCATAAAACTCTCTCCAAATGAGTCGTGAAACTGAAATGCAGCCTTATGTGTCCACAAAACGTTGTACCAAAACTCCCAAGGCTTTTCAATATACATATACATATGTACATATATAAAGAGGCTTAAAATATGCATTGATAATACAGAAGGAAATATTTTTATGGTATTAAAAAAATATTAATTAAATTATAAATTATATCTTACAAAAATTAAAAACAGTTAAAAGCTAAACAGTTAAAAAACAAGTAAGAGTGCCATAATCGAGACTGCTCGACTGGGAGATACGCTGATCCCTACAAGGAGCTGATATTCACGTACGCATAAGCACACGCTCTGCGTGAATGCGCTTGGGCTGCGCTGCAGTGTGGGCAATACTATGAGAATTTTTTTGTTTAATAACTTATCTTGTAGTGGGACTATCTTCATGAAACTTTCAGAACGTTATCATATTGTTACAATTTGTAAAAACTCCAAAATGTTTATTAATAATGTGTCTGAATCGATATAGCCCTGCACGTCTGTCCGTCCGTCAGTCCGCCCGTATGAACGCCTAGATCTCAGAAGATATAAGAGCTAGAGACTTCAAATTTTTTATCAGCTTATCATATTTTTCGATAACTCATACGATTGCTTTTTTATCGAGAATAATCGATAAATTAATTTTGTTTATTCTGCGTAATTTTGACACTTTTAAGTCTGGAGACTTCAGATTTACTGTGTATATACATATTATCAATACGCAGATTTTGTTATTTACAGATTTTGGATACCATGCTCCCTTCGCCCCCAATTTGTAAAAAACTTATTTGAAGAACTTGCTTTGGAATATACACACATTTCAATATTATGATCACGTTCTGAAAGATTCATGAAAATAATCTGACTACAAGAGAAATTCAGCAACGAAATTCTCATAGTATTGCCCACAATGCAGCGTAGCCCAAGCGCTGTCGCTGCTTACTGCGCAGTTAGCAGAGCGCGCGCTTATGCTTGCGTGAATGTAAGCTCCTTGTAGGGATCAGGGTATCTCCTAGTCGAGCAGTCTCGGCTAGAGCTTTCTTAACTGTTGTTTTGTTTTTTTTTTTTTTTGGGTGGTAAGCCAGGTATGCATGCAAAATTTCAGGTCTCTAGCATCAATAGTTCTCAAAATATAGCAACTTTTGATCCCTTTATATCTAAATCCGATTTGCGACACCCCTAATGGGCATGGACATCTAATTATTTCATCTATCTTTCTAGAATCGTTACAACAGCTCACGTACTTTAAAACGTTCTAGCGTTCAATCTTTAAAACTGTAGAGGCCACAGGTTTACCCGATTTGCCACTGCCCCAATGGCCGTAGATATAACCGTCATAGCCTTTTGATCTTGGGTCGTCAACGCGAATATACATACTAGCTTTCTAGCTCTTCAACTAATGTGATTTTTGGCATCCCGAATAATGCATTTTCCAATTTTTACATTTTATAATTCGAAGTTATATATATTTTACAAATTTCGAATCCCTAGCTGCAATAGCGCAGAAAAAAATTTCATTCAGCAATCTAATAAATGCGCTGTAAACAATTAAACACAAACAAAAATGTTTAATCTTAATGTTCTTAATGCTGGCAAGTGAATTAGGATAAATGTTGCATATTGATATACACCAAATATTTCCATTCCTGCATTACCCAAAAAAAATAACTCTCGGGGAAACCGCCTACCCAAAGAAAAATCACTCATACGATACTAAATGCTCATTTCGAATTTTAGTTAGGTTCAATAACTTCATACTCATTTGGCGTGAAAAAAAAATAAATAAATAAATATGTATATATATATATATATATATACAGTGGGTCAAAAAAATTGCTACGATCGTAAACTCCCTTTATTTTTCATTCCTTCATTCTTTGTTTGCGATTGCAAATTTAAAAGATCAAGAGAATAATGGCGAGAGGTGCAGAAATTTCTTTGAAAATGCGGAAATTCATCATTAAACTGTATTTAGAGAGAAATTCTTATCGTGAAGTTTTTATTCTTGTAGACAGATCATGGTCTAGTGTGAGAAATATTATTATGCCTTACACAAACATTGCACACAAACGGGAAAAATAGCTCCAGAGTGCAGATCAGGCCGGCCTAAAATATTAACAGAACGCCAGGAACGCATTATCGTGTCCATAGTTACCCAAAATCCTCATACTTCGGCTGTGAAATTATGCGAGAACCTACAGGAATCTTTTGACAGTAATTTCTCCACACAAACTGTTCGAAATACGATGCATAAGGTGAATAAGAAAAAGAGGCTGGAGTTCGCCAAACAACACATAAATAAGCCGGATTCATTTTGGAAAAAAATATTATTAGTGACGAGTATAAATTGAATCTATTTCGGTTTGATGGAGCGCAAAAAATGTGGCGGAAACCTAACAAAGAGATTCAAGAAAATAGTTTGCTCAAAACGGTTAAGCACGGTGGAGGTAATGTGATGGTTTGGGGGGGTTTTGCTGCTTCTGGAGTTGGAAACCTAGTAATTATTGATGACACTATGGACAAACATGGTTATAGAGACATTCTCAAAGAGAATTTAATTCTTAGTGCTCAACAGCTGTGCTCAGTGGCACTAATTGGCAGTTTCAGCAAGATAATGATACAAAACATTCGTCTTATCTTGTGCAGGAATGGCTCATATACCATTGCAAGCAGTTCAAAACACCTCCTCAATCAACGGATTTGAGTCCCATCGATGTTGAAAATATCATCGATAACAATGCGACATATCGATAAGAGCATGTACCATAACTATGTAATGAGTACCATATCTAGAGTTAGTCACAAATAAATCTTTGTCGTGAAAGCATATAAGCGCGGTTCTTTATATTTCATTTAAATATAACTTCCAGCAACACGGATAGAAAAACGTTTCTGTCCAACAGGTTATGGGCCCAGTTGCGATATTTAATTGAAACATAAAGTGTTTGTTTTTAGTTACGAACTATTAACATCGGCGTGACTCAGAACTATTTGATAATAAGCTATGAGCGGGATATATCAAATAGAAAAGTTGGACGATGGAAATTATGACACCTGGCGCGTCCAAATGCGGAGTGTGTTGGTACACCAGGAGTTATGGAGAGTAGCAGCAGGCGAACTGCTACCAACGGATGTTCCTGAGAATGTGAATTGGCAGGCCATAGATGAGAAGGCGCTGTCAGTGATCATATTAAGTGTGAAACCTTCACAATTGGGTTATGTGAAGGATTGCAAGACGTCGTCCGAGGCATGGAATCAGTTAAGAGATGTCCATCAGCCAACTGGACCAACACGTAAGGTTCAGCTGTACAAGAAATTGCTTTTCAAGCGCGTGGAACAAGGGCAAAGCATTTCCAATTATATAAATGAATTCAATGGAATTCTGGATGACCTTGGATCAGTAGGAATTGAGCTATGTGATGAAATGCGCGCAATTATTTTGCTGTCGAGTCTTCCAGAAAGTTACGAAAATTTCGTTGTCGCCATAGAGACGCGCGACAGTCTGCCGCCTTTCAACGCTCTATGCATCAAAGTGAAGGAAGAGAGCCAGCGAAGGGAGAATGCAGAAGAGAAAAACGAATGCGCAAAAGTATTTAGTGTAACACACAAGCTAGCTGCGCAGAGGGCGCAAAAGCAGAGAAACAAAAATGTGGTATGTTTCAAGTGTGGTGAGCGCGGGCATATGAAGGCTGAGTGTAAGAAAGAGAGAGCTAATGAGAAAATGGCAGGTAAAAAAGAGAACAAGCAGTGCAGCTTATTAAATGCGATGAGCGCAGATCATTTGAAAATGAGTATGTGGTGTTTAGACAGTGGCGCCACCAGCCACATGTGTTGTGATAAAAGGTTATTCACAAAGTTTGAGAAACACACAGAAATGATCAGTCTGGCTGATTCCGGTTCCCTGAAAGCTGAAGGAAAAGGGGAGGTAAAGCTGGAGACAGAATTATGCACGTTAACGTTAAAAGATGTTCTCTATGTGCCAAAAATGAGCGGAAATTTCTTCTCAGTGAGCAGCGCTGTGAAACATAATTGTTTTATCACTTTTGGGAAAGAGTATGCAAAAGTAATGCAAAAAGGTGATTGCATTGTTAAAGCAAATAAAGTTGAAGACTTGTACATGTTTCAAGGCAAGCAAAATTTCTGTTATGTTGCGGCTAAGGCAGATGGTGTGCTGTGGCACAAACGGTATGGCCATTTGAATGTCAACAGTTTGAAAGACCTGATCAATAAAAGAATGGTGCGCGGTATTGAAAATATGGTTTTCAATGACAATATGAATTGTAGAACTTGCATGCTTAGCAAAATTCATGTGCAGCCATTTCCTGACGCGACTGCCAATAGAGCACAAGGCATATTGGAGTTGGTTCATGCTGATGTGTGCGGACCGTTTAGCACACAGACTCTGGCTGGATCGAGGTATTTCTTAACCTTTATTGATGACAAATCAAGGCGTATCTTCGTATATTTCCTTCGGAGGAAGGATGAAGTCTTCGAAAAGTTCGTCGAGTTCAAAACGTTGGCTGAACGACAAACAGGAAAGTGCCTGAAATGTATCCGGAGCGACAATGGAGGTGAATTCGTAAATAAGTCGTTTGATGAATACCTTAAGAGTCAAGGGATCAAGAGGCAGCTAACAGTAGCATACACTCCACAACAAAATGGCGTGGCTGAGAGGGCAAACCGCACTTTGGTGGAGATGTCGAGGTGTTTGTTGATGCAATCAGGATTGGGCGAATCTTTGTGGGCTGAGGCAGTCAATACAGCCGTATATATACGGAATCGATCGCCAACCAGTGCTTTAGGCAGTATGACGCCTATGGAAGCGTGGACTGGTAAGAAACCTTTTGTTGGTCATCTAAAAACGTTTGGTTCAATTGCAGTAGCTTTGGACAAGGGTCCTAGAAAGAGTAAGCTACAACCAAAAGGCAAGGAATATCGCATGATTGGGTATTCGGTAGCAAGCAAGGGCTATCGTTTATACGACCCAATATCTCATCAGGTCGTTGAGAGGCGAGATGTTCTTTTC
This sequence comes from Drosophila mayaguana, assembly GCA_037075325.1. NCBI lineage: Eukaryota > Metazoa > Arthropoda > Insecta > Diptera > Drosophilidae > Drosophila > Drosophila mayaguana. The sequence continues at coordinate 14,933,555 of JBAMCG010000037.1, read as the reverse complement.
AATGAATCCCAAGATGACAAGGATTCATTTGTATATGAGTTGCCAACATCTAACGTTACCATGCATCCTGGTAGCGGGAGTGATGGCTCTGGCAGCAGCGATCGGGACAGCAGCGATCGTGACAGTAGCGACCGTGAGAGCAGCGATCGGGACAACAGTGATGGAGATGGAGATAAAAGAAGCGAGGACACAACAGTGAAAGTTGGGCAAGGTACAGTTTCTCGCATTGGTCCTGGCAGACCAAGGCTGATTCGAACCGGCAAACCAGGCCGACCTCGGAAGCAGCACAACGTTCTTGGTGCACTGGTTGCTAGCAGCGTAAAGGTTCCATCATCCTACGAGGAGGCGTTAAAGAGTGTTCATGCATCAGAGTGGTGCGATGCGATGAAAAGGGAATATGACGCACTATTGGCCAACCAGACATGGCAATTGGCAGACGTGCCGGAAGGACAGCGGGCTGTTGGATGCAAATGGGTTTACAGCCTGAAACGCGACAAAGATGGTCAAGTTGAACGATTTAAGGCACGATTGGTAGCAAAAGGTTGCTCCCAGCAGTATGGCATAAACTATGCAGAAACTTTTTCTCCAGTGTGCAGACTGGAGAGCGTGCGACTCATCTTTGCACTGGCAGCGAAATTAAAACTGTATATACACCAAATGGATGTATGCACGGCATACCTCAACAGTGACTTGAACGATACAGTGTACATGAAGCAACCACAAGGCTTCATTGATCAGGGTCAACCAGCTAAGGCTTTGCTGCTGAAGAAGGCGATATATGTATTACCATGATCGCATTGAGGAAGGGTGTTGAAAATATCATCGATAACAATGCGACATATCGATAAGAGCATGTACCATAACTATGTAATGAGTACCATATCTAGAGTTAGTCACAAATAAATCTTTGTCGTGAAAGCATATAAGCGCGGTTCTTTATATTTCATTTAAATATAACTTCCAGCAACACGGATAGAAAAACGTTTCTGTCCAACAATCGAGCATGTGTGGCACCTACTGGAAAGAAAAATTCGATCTCACCAATTAACCTCAAAGGATTCTTTAAAATACGCCCTACGCACTGAATGGGCCAAAATCACCACTTATGCAACGTCAAGGCTTATAAAAAGCATGAAGAGACGTTTACAAGCGGTCATTCAGTCAAACGGAGGGCCAACAAAGTATTAGGGTGATTGGGCGACGATGGAAAAGACTGATTACGCCTTGTGTGCCATTACTTTTTTTGGCGAAAATTTGTACCTATATTTATATTTTAATCCTATGCAAATAACCTCAAAGGATTTTCTAAAAGACGCCCTACTCACTGAATGGGCCAAAATCACCACTTATGAAACGTCAAGGCTAATAAAAAGCATGAAGAGACGTTTACAAGCGGTCATTCAGTCAAACGGAGGGACAACAAAGTATTAGGGTGATTGGGCGACGATGGGAAAGACTGATTACGCCTTGTATGCCAATACTTTTTTGGCGAAAATTTGTGCCTATATTTATTTTTTAGTCCTATGCAAATGAACCAAAGCAAAAATTAAATTTTTTTTTAGTTGTTAATTTGTTGTATGGTTGTTAATTTATGTATAGCTGTGAAAAAAGTTACAGCACATAGAAGTTTGATTTTTCAAGTGTGCCAATACTTTTTTGACCAAATGTATATATATGAAAGGGTCATCACTTACGGGTTCGTGAATTACAATTATAAAAAAGTATTAATGGATTTCAAGGCGATTTTCTGAGCATTATGCCCTCGGGTCAGTGTATCAAATTTCGCATTGCACTTGACTATTTTTTTGTACTTTTCGTAAGGACGCTCCTATCTACAATCTCTAATCTAAGTTCAACGGAAATTCTATTGCTGCAAATGCGCTGATTGAATTATATTAAAATGAGAAATGTATAAATTGTCAATGGATAGCCATGGAGTCAACAGTAGCCTAGCTGTCAATTTCATCTGATCACTGACTTTTACCGAAAAATAAGAGCCCTTAGAAAATGAATTGAGACCTACTGCATAAAACCAGACTTCCTTTCTATTTGTTGTATAGTTAGTGGTGTCATAGTTGGTCGTTAGTTTAAGTTATCCTCTTATCATCAACATATTGAGTTAGTAATAATTGCTTAGGTACAACTTTAAATAAATCGCATTTTCTACTTTTATCAGTTGGTAAAATTTTTCTATTTCCTTTACAATATCTTACCTCCTTGCTCGTCCAACATAACAATGCTTCGCATCCCAACTTCCGCGCTCTAAATAGAAATACATGTTGATTTTAAAATTAGTACTTTAATGGGAGATGCCATCAAAATTTTTCTATATAATTTGTTTATTTCTATAGCATTGAATAATTGGCTGGGACTTTTGAAATAACTCAATCGACTCCTTAACTATATCACACAAGTAGAATATGATACATTGATTAGAAAACTCCGATAAATATTAAAATCGGGCAGGCAATGTGTTAGATTTAGAGTATAAAATATATGTATCTGATTATATGTATAAAACAATAAAGGTCTAGCTTCATTATTGTAGAAACGACAGTAATATAATGACCATAAACTTTTTACAAATTCAATACAGAGATTTTGTGACTCAAATTTGGGATACTATAAAAATTAAAACTCGTTTGCTTTTGCAAATATATACATAAAAATGTTATTATCACGATCCGCAAGTCTGCACACAACAGTCCCATCTTCAATGAAAGTAACCGAATAAATTCAACTGATGACGCCCCCATTAAAGCCTAAACTCAGTCTTTGCATCAACTGTTCATTTAACACGCCTGGTTATGAGTGCGCTTAGTGTGTGTAGGTTTTGTTTGCTCTGTGCAGTGATTCAGAGCTTATTTCAACCAGCAACCTTTAAAAAATGTTTGTTGGTATATAAAATCTAAGCTATTGGAGATGGCCAACAAATTTAAATGCAATGATTTTTGATAAGGATTTGATTCGATTACAAAAAATTGAAAATAGTCCATCGACAAGAAAAGTTATTAAACAAGTATCCCATAGTAAGCCCATACTGCAGTTAATGCGTGTTTATGCGTGCGTGCCTCTGTGTGTTTGTGTTTCTTTTGAAGCAGAAAAAAGCGAAAAATTCTTGAAATATCAGTTCCTGGAAGGGATCAGGGGATTTTGTAGTCGAGCAGTCTAGAGTAGAGCTTTCTTAATTGTAATCGATAGAGGAGGTTATTAGTAGCTCAACTATCAATTATATAAACTATTATCGTTTATTCAATGCGTACAGACAAAAGTGCGTCTTCTAGCCTATTCTAGGAATTGCGATTGATTTGTGAATTTTTCAGTCGTTATTTTAGTTTTGTGAGATGACGCTCTAGCACTGAAGTTACATATGTATGTATATAATTTTTCGCTACTAGATGAACAACCGGAGCAGTGGTGTCGATGGTTAAGGCAACGCAAGTCGTGTTAGATAGCGTGGGTTCAACACCTTATTCGATCACATTTTCTTTCCTCATAAATTCGATATTTTATTGGGAAGGTGCGAGCTTGAATGAATAGCACTTAATATTTTTCATTTTCTTAGTCGAAAATTATTATAAGTTTAATTGTTTCTTCTTAAATAGCTCTCAAATGCTTACACGTAGATATATACATATTTAAACACCATATATAAACACCAGCCTTTCTTATGAAGGTGCTCATTTGTATGTGTGTATGTATGTACATATAATGCGTACTCTAGCATTTTCTAAGAATCTCAATTGCGATTGATTTGTCTTTGCATTGTTTTTTAATTCCCAGCCGCTACTTTGGCTTTTCTTTGCTAAATGGCGACCTAACAATTACTATTACTATTACTGAGAGAGGCGCGATGGCGCTGTAGGCAGGGGCGCAGAATGCTTTCATTTTAGCTATTTTGTTGAGGTGCCAATTCAAATCCAGCGGTAAACTTTTTTTTTAATTTAAATTTTATGTTAATATCATTTTGTTTATATTTTTTCAATTTCATAAAAATGTTTCCTTCCGTCTTATGAATATCTATAAAGCTTATTTAAATATATGTATAAGTGACGCATGCGTATAAATTTCTTAGTTGGCCGCTATAAATGCCGATTCGCCTCTAGTGGGCGTAGATGGTTGTGCTTCGAACCCCGCAGAAAACTTTTAATTGTTTTTAATTTTTTTTAAGATTTCTAATTTAATTCTTATTTTTTAAATTCCACAAAAATGTTTTCTTCCATGCTATCAATGCCTATTAAGCCTGTTTATATATATAGATGGCTCATGCATATAAATGTCGCAATTTGACACTAGAAATGGCGATTGCCACGCCCCTAGCGGACGTAGACACCTCTCTTTTGGCCAGTTCTTAGAACAAGCTAATGGTAACTCAACTGCAAAATTTGAATGCTTACGCTCAAAATATGTGCAAATTAAGGGTATTTTTGATATGCCACGCCCCTAAAGAGGCGTAACAACTATTTTTGGGTCATCGATAGAGGAGGCTACCAGTAACTCAACTATCTAAATTTGCTTCTAGCTCTATAACTGTAGGAGATATAAACTTTTGCGGTTTGCCACACCCCCTGTGAGCGGAGATATATCCACTATAGCTTTTTGGTCTTGGGAGATCAACCCGAGTATATATACCAAATTTCAGGTCTCTAGCATTTTTCAACCAATCTTTATAGAATCGTAGCAATAGCTCACATGCAAGATTTGAGCGCTCCAGTTATAAAACTCTAGGAGATACAGTTTTACCCGATTTACCACGCCCCCACTGGGCGTAGATATATCCGCCATAGCTTTTGATTTTTGGTGGTCAACACGAATCTACGTTCCAAATTTCATCGCTCTAGCTCTTCAACCAATATGATTTCTGGCATATCGGAAAATGCATTTTCCGATTTGCCATGCCCCTAGAGGGTGGATCAGGAAAATTTTAACACTTTATAAATCGGAGATATACACGAGTATGTGTTCCAAATTTCAGCTCTAATAGCGCCGAATTGGATTTCGTTCATACGGACAGACGGACGGACATGCACAAAACCAATATACTAATTCAATTCGTGAATGAGTATATTTATAATCGTTACGGTCCCTGGTTAAAATAATGAGAACGCCGCGTTCATACATACTGACAGGCGGAATAAATGCAAAGCCAAATCAAACAAAATAAAACTTTCATAAAAAACAACTAAACACTTAATATTTAATATTTGGTTGTCAAACCATTATTGGCTACAAGCGATTAGGAATTGATTTTGTCAAATTATCGCAGATTGCTAGCTCTATGTGGTTCTAAGCTGCAAATGATCTCTCTTGCAATTGGTCAAGAGCGCTATACCGGTTTTGATAAACTTTTCCAGAGAACATTTCCCAAAGATTCTCTGATAATATACGGGATCTGGGCTGGCTTTTGAATCAGTTTGGGTACGTATGTATTACCCAATGCTTTGCTACCATTAACGTGTGCTTGGTATCGTTATCTTGATAAAAAGCAAAGTCGTCAAGGATACCCAATTTCTCCGCCCTCTACTTAAATTTTGTTTTTTTGTTTTTTTTTTTTCAAAATATCACGGTAGCCAAATCTTTCTAATATACCATCAATATAATTTAAATAGTCAATTCCCGCACTCGACATGAATCCTAACACCATCTCCACCATGCTTAACAGTGCGTATGGTGTTCTTGGGCTCAGACTCAAACTCACATACACCTTACCATGCACATTAAATTTACTTTTATCAGTAAAAAAAACTTTAAGCAATATAATTTATATAAAAACAAGTAAGAGTGCTCTAGTCGAGACTGAGCTAACTGCGCAGTTAACACTGACTGCGTTTGGGCTGCTCTGCAGTGTGGGCATACTATGAGAATTTTTACAAATTGGGGGGTGAAAGGCGGCTGGTATCCAAAATCTGTAAATTACAAAATCTTCGTATTGATCATATGTACATATATACACAGTAAATATGAAGTCTCCAGGTCCAAAACTGTTAAAATTACGCTGAATAAACAAAATCAATTTATCTATTATTCTCGATAAAAAAGAAATCGGATTAGTTATCAAAAAAATATAACATTTTCCTGCGTATGGTATACACGAGTCTACATGCAAAATTTCAAGTCTCTAGCTCTTAAATCTTCTGAGATCTCGGCGTTCATACGGACGGAAAAACGGACGGACCAACGGACAGGGCTATATCGACTCAGCTCGTCACCCTGGTCAAGACTATATATACTTTATGGGGTCTACGATGCTTCCTCTGCCTGTTACATACTTTTCACAAAACCATTATACCCTGATTTCCCATTTTTAATGGGATCAGGGTATAAAACGTGCAAAATGATTGGAATGAACATCGGTCCTTTTCAGGGTTCAGGGTATCTTCTAGTCGAGCAGTCTCGACTGGAGCACTCTTACTTGTTTTGGTTGGTTAATATTCAGTCATTATTTTTTTCGAATCTCTATTTTTAAAAGATTCCCGTAAATTCTCGTAAAGCGAAAAAAGGACAAAATTCGGAATTAAATAAATTTCGGTATATAATTAAGAGATTAATTTTTGTACTTAAAGTTCCGTCGATATTTTTTAAATCAATAATTTTCGACAACATTTTTAGATATGGAACGTATCCGGTATTTTATTATTATTAATTTTACAAGCCTACCGTGCTTCTTACAAAGTTAAGTATTCTACGCATTATATATCTTTTATATTCAGCAAAATTTATATATGTAGGAAGATTCGGGTTTGAAATCAACATATTAGAGGTCATATCTCCCCATCGACGCATTTTATTGAGTAGAATGTCGAAGCTTAGATATGTACAAAAATTGATGATGTGTTAATCTCTGTAATTCGTGGTTTTTGTTGTTTAAATATTGTGTTAAGTGTAAATGTATAAAAAAAGAAAAAAACGATTTATGATCTCAGTGCTGTAAATTGTATAAAATCTATGAAAATTACTAGTTTTATGATTTATACCCTATAAATATGTGAGATATTGTTGTGTTAGTAGTGGACTCACCTCCTTGATCATCAAGGGCTACAAGTGTACGTATTCCTGCCTCCTTGCTCTGGTGTGCAGCAAAATGCAATGTAAATAGTTTGTAAAAGTGTTTAGATAAGTGTTAGTATTGTATAAGTATATATATTAATAATAGTTTCTATCTTGGAATTAGTATTTATAGTTTAGTTTAAATAGCATAAAGAAAAAATGTGATTGAAATAAAATTTGTACCCATGCCACTCGTCAAAACTCAATTCATTTGTCTTATACTTTTAAAGCTATAATATGGCAGTCGAGTTACTGGTAAACCCTTTATCGATCACGAAAACAAAGCTATCATTGCCGTGGCATATGCAAAATTAATACGCACATCTCAACTAAAGTAAACAAGTTGAACGGCTAAATTATACATATGTCTATGCCAACTGGAGGCCGGAAACCAAACTGTGTCTGTGATGCCTAATATTATATACATACACACATCGGAGCGGAGATATCGGAAATACATTTATCTCGAAATGTTTCAGTGCAGACCATAGTTCATTTATCAATAAGTAAAAAAACTCTAGTCGACACTGCTCAACTAGGAGATACCCTGATCTCTACAAGGAGCTGATATTCACGCACGTACATATAAGGATGCGCTCTGGTAACTGCGCAGTAAGCAGCGACTGCGCTTGGGCTGCGCTGCAGTGTGGGCAATACTATGAGAATTTTGTTGCTGAATAATTTCTTTTGTTTACTACAGACTTTCAGAACGTGATCATAATGTTAAAATGTGCGTATATTCACACTCAATAAAATTTGTTTGCCGATTCCACTCCAGCAAATCATAAAAACACACCTATACAAAATTTTGTGAGTATTTTTCAGAAACGCGAAGAAAAGCGAAAGTGTGAAAAGACCAATGCGCAATAAACGCAAGTAAACAAAACACATGTATATCACCAAATTGTTTTATAGACACCATTTTAGGTTCAAATTATCGGCAGATGTGCTTTTCTACAAGATCACTAGCTGTCTAGATCAGTGCGGGTTTGATTTTGCCATCGAAAAAATGACAGCAGAAGAAATTAAAAATAAAAAGTACAAGTGCGTCTAACCCAGACGCACTTAAACTAATTAATTTTTTTTAAAGAAAGGAACTAAATTTAATGTATTATTTTTAAATTTTATAAATATTTAAGCAATAAGTAAATATAAAAAAAAATTCAATAATGAGTACTGCCTCCTTGCTCGAAATATCCTCATAGATCAGGTCCTTCCTGGAGAGATGCAATGACTTAATGTAGCTCAGCGAAATCTCACTCCAAACAAGTTTAATTGCAGCAGTTAGTGTTTGGTTATCATTGTATTGTTTACTTCCTTCAAATATATATTTTGGTCAATTAGCCTACATCACAAAAAATTATTCAAATAGTATCACCAACCCGATGGGGGCATTTTATTTGGCAGCTATGCGCCAATTCACAACCAAATATGGTCAGTGATACTATTGAAAACTATGCAAAGAAAGTGTTAGAATGAAAACTTAAAATAAAGATCACAAGAACTTAAATATAGTTTATCGAAATTAATATTTTAAGTTGATCTTAAGAGAACAATTAGTAAAGAAAGAGCAATGCGTTAAAATAAGTCGAGATAGTTAAAGAACAGACTAAGAAATAAAAATAAAAGAGTAAAAGAACAGCTAAAATAGAATAAAGAATAGCGTAGAGAAATTACTGCAACATTGGCATAGTAAAGTATACCAATGCTTATGTCGGGGCACTGCGATGCTAGAAGCATCGATTTTTTATTAGGAAGAGAGAGTTCTGAGGGAAAAACGTGAAAATATTTGTTAAAATTTACACATAGTACATGAAACGCACTATGCAAAGAATAATTCGTGGTGCAACAAGGTAAATGAAGCGGACGATAGTGTCTAGTTGTTCGGGACGGAACCGAAAAATTAAGATGCATCAACAAAGAGGACGAATCAATATTACCGTTAATCAATTTTTGCAGAAAAACACTCCCTAAAATTGTTCTGTGATTAAAGAGATGCGTTGCAGGGAAATGTTACTAATTTGATAGTCAACAATATAAGGATCGGTACGACTGAAGCTCAATGAGCAATTTAGGTGCAGCTGGTTCGCCACACACCAAAGTTGAAATGCATACGGTCATCTTGAAGATTTAGATGCCCATTTGCACTGGAGCATGGAAGGCAAAGTTTTACGTCATCCGCATACATAAATATAATAGAATAAGAGCTATAGCTGGGAAGGTCATTTATAAAAAGTGAAAAGAGTAATGGTCCCCAATGGCTACTCTGAGGTACACCAGACGAAACAAAGATAAGTTTAGAAATAGCTGATTTCAGCAAGACTCTTTGGGTTCTACCCTTGAAATATGATAAATCCAGGACACAAGTTTAGTGGAAAATCCTAAGCGTTCAAGTTTTAGAATTAGTATCTGGTGATGAACTGAGTCAAATGCTTTATTGAAGTCAGTATAAATAACATCAGTTTGCATTTTTTAGAAAAACTGCCATTGACAAGTGAAGTAAATTAGAGGACGTTGATGGATTCTGAGCAATGTTGTAAGCCCGATGTTATAATTTTTTCAAATAAATTCGAAATAGCAGATAATTTCGCTATACCTCTATAATTTGAAATATCAGATCTTCCACTTTTTTTTATATAGCGGAATGATGAAAGACTCTTTCCAATTGAAGGGTTTAGAAGGCAAAGAAGTATTAGTTTGGGGATTATCAACAGATAGTAAGATTTCTAAAGTGGGTGATGTATTGTAAGCAGAAAGGAGCAGATTATACAATTCAACAGAAAGATAGTGATTAATTATCGGAAAAAAGTGATTTTCACTTCAAGTGATTTCAAAACTGATTTTCACTAAGAAGTGTTAGGAATATTAAAATCACCCAACACAAGAAGCAGGTCTCTATCTTTTACATGCTCATAAATTTCTTTAATACAAGTTATATGTTGAGCATAAACTTCGACATCAGAAGAGGGAGGGATATAAGAACATGTAATAAGCAATGAGCACGAAGGGAGAATTAATTTAACCACTTAATCTCCGCATCATGAAGGAACGAAAAGGTAAACAATTCGTAGAGGATACTGGATTTAACAGCAATTAAATTAAATTAAATTACTTTAAAGAATCTCACTATTATGAATATTATGACCTAACCATGTTTCAGTGAACACGATAATATCATATTGTACACTAAAACTATGCCAGAATAGATTTTTAAGTTTAGAATTTAAGCCACGTACGTTTTGGTATATATATATATATATATATATATATATATATATATATATATAAATATATATATTCTTGATCAGTACAGTCGATATAGAAATGTTCAACTGCGTTGATATATAAAAAAGTAAGAAAACTCTAGTCGAGACTGCTTAACTAGGAGATACACTAATCCCTACAAGACGCTGATATTCACGCACGCATAACCACGCGCTCTACTAACTGCACAGTAGGCAGGGGCTGCGCTTCGGCTGCGCTTCGCCTGCGCTGCAGTGTGGTCGATACTATGAGGATTTTGTTGCTGAATAATTTCTCTTTTTAGTAATACTATCTTCATTCAGAACATGATCATAATGTGCAAAAATGTATACATTCCAAAGCACAAGTCTCTAGTACTTAAAATACGTTTTTTGCAAATTGGGGGCGAAGGGGGCGTGGTATCCAAAATCTGCAAATTACATAATCTTCGTATTGATCAGGTGTATGTACACACTAAATCTGAAGACTATACGTCTAAAAGTAAATTACGCTGAATAAACAATATCAATTTATCGAGAAAAAAAGATAAACTTGTAGTGCGTATGGTATACACGAGTAGCTCTTATACCTTTTGAGATCTAGGCGTTCATACGGACGGACGGACCGACGGACAGACGGACAGCTCAGCTCGTCACCCTGATCAAGAATATATATACTTTATGGGGTCTGCCACGCCTCCTTCCGCCTGTTACATACTTTTCACAAAACCATTATACCCTGAATTCCCATTTTTGATATCAGGGTATAAAAATAGCACCAATATGACAATCAAATAGAATATCCCAATATCAGCTTGCATCAAGTGTAGAGTTTAAATAAATGAAAAAAGTTTGATTGATTGTTTGCACTTGAGCCGACTGAGCTTCTGCTCAAGTCGGCTGCTTTAATATGTCTGTTCTTTTTCTTCAATTCACTTTCGGCTTAAGTCTAATACATAATCTACATATATATTATGTATAATTATACCCTAATCCCATTAAAAATGAAAAATAAAGGTATAATGGTTTTGTCAAAAATATGTAACAGGCAGAAGGGAGCATCGCAGACCCCACAAAGTATATATATTCTTGATCAGCGCGACGAGCTGAGTCGATATAGCCCTGTCCGTCTTTCCGTCCGTCCGTATGAAAGCCTAGATCTCAAAAGATATAAGAGCTAGAGACTCCGATTTCTTTTTTATCGAGAATAATTGATAAATTGATATTGGTTATTCAGCGTAATTTGTAAAAAACGTATTTTAAATACTAGAGACTCATGCTTTGGAAGACACACACATTTTAACATTATAATCACTTTCTGAAAGTTTCAAAAATATTCCTATTACAAGAGAAATAATTCAGCAAAAAAATTCTCTAAAATTTCCCACACTGCAGCGCAGCGCTTACAGCGCAGTTAGCAGAGCGCGTGCGTGAATTGATATTTTGTAGGGATTAGGGTATCTCCTAGTAGAGCAGTCTCGACTAGAGCACTCTTACGTTTTTTGTTTTTTGTTTTGCAGATTCAGGAGTTTTGCAGATATGACATTTACTGATACTTTTATTTCCTTTTATTTCTCTCTGCCCAGTCCATGTATATACATAAATGTTGTCCAAGTCGTTAGCTCTACTAATATACTTTTTCTCGAGGCACCTATTGTGCATTCTGTACAACTTGGCTATTGTGCTTGCGCACAATAAAACTACTATAATGATCATTTAGATCATAATTAATTTAAGCTCGGGTGTATTTACCTCAACTGTGTTTATTACGTTGGCGGTGGAATCCGCAACGTTTAACTTTATGTCAAGCATTCTGACGGCTAATCCGTTACTGATTACTAATGGTAGATCAATTTTTGTATTTTAACGCATTTACGCTACTGTCTTTTTATTTTGATTTCAAGTTATATTTCATTCATTTTTCACATAAGTTTTTGTTTTAATTTGTTTTCTTCGTATAAAAAAAAGTAAATGAATACTGTTATGTGCATAGTTAAAAAATATTTTTTTTTACAAAATTATTTATTATTCTTATCTTATTATCTAATGGGCAATCTGCGGGGCATTCTTTATTTCTTTTTGGTAAGCTTTTCTTTCTTGGACTATATTTTATTACGTATTCATTTATTATTTTGATTTTCTCAGCAAATTGGGTTTTATTCTTTATTTATTTTTATTTTTTACTTATCTAAGACTGACTTGATATGATCAAGTTCATCCGTTAGTTTATTCGGAGGTTCTTTCGCAAACAGCAGTTTTTTGAGCTCGGCTTTTCTCTTTCTAAGCCTGCTTTGAACTCCACTGCGTTTTTTTATTTCCCATAAGAAGGAATTTTACTTCTTAAAGCTTGCTTATATTATCCCTATTCGACCAACGCGGTAGTCTTCCTGTCTATTATTTGCCTGGCCTTATAGGCCATGCCTTACAGTTGCGCTAGGCGTGGCCGGTGCAGGTCTTCACACAGGCTTCAACAGGTTGCTGTTAACCTTCTTGCGCTGTTCGTTGGGCACAAAACCTTTTTTCTTGGCTACGAAGATTTCGGTATTGTGTTTGCGCAGAAGACTGCCTTCAGGTATCACTTCAATGTCACGGTCACCATGTAGAGTTTAAATAAAAGAAACAAGTTTGATTGTTTGCACTTGAGCCGACTAAGCTTCTGCTCAGGTCGGCTGCTTGAATATGTGTGTTCTTTTTCTTCAATTCACTTTTGGCTTAAGTCTAATACATAATGTTCTTATATCTACATATAAGTTAACACAACTGACCAGAAAAATGTAAATATTCAAGCGGACCATGCATTCCCAGCATAAATGCTTACGACACCAGCCGTCTCAAGCGGATATTGCACAACAGCGGCAGAAGCGTACACGCGCAACACTGTTGCTTCTCAGCGATATATGATCCCTCGCACTATATGCAATGCCAGCGTTTTCAGGGCTTAGGGCTAGCTTCGATTATAAGAATTAATGTCACTTAGAGTCAGTTGATTTTTAGAAATAAAGAACGTCGATCGTCGCCACGGAATTATCCAAGTCTTATCATTTTAAGCAACTCCGTTGCTTCTATACAATTGTTAACACCGTTACTTCGTACGTGTTAATTCACTTCAATATTAAAAACCAAAATATAATAACTGGCGCCCAACGCAATCGAACCAAAAACCGAATTTAATTAAACAAATACCCAACGAATTCGAACAAAAACCCGAAGATAATTAAACAAATGCCCAACGTAATCGAACAAAAAAAACCCGAATAAAATTAAACAAATTTCCAACGCAATCGAACAAAAAAAAATGAATTTAACTAAAACAAGTAAGAACGTTGCAGTTGGGCGTTACCAACTGCGGAATACTCATTCACATTCCGGCTCTAGCATGTACAATTTTCAATATGACACAAAAAGTGGCCTACAAATTATTTTTATACCCTGAACCCATTGAAAATGTGAAATAAGGGTATAATGTTTTTGTTAACATGTATGTAACAGGTAGAAGGAGGCGTGGCAGACCCCATAAAGTATATATATTCTTGATCAGGGCGACGAGCTGAGTCGATTTATCCATGTCCGTCTGTCCGTGATACTAGAGACATGTACTTTGGCAAATTCATGCATTTCAATTTTATAATCACGATATAAAAGTTTCATGAAAATAGTCCATCGACAAGAAAAGTTATTAAACAATTAAGTTCCCATAGTAAGCCCACAGTGCAGTTAACGCGTGTTTATGCGTGCGTGCCTCTGTGTGTTTATGTTTCTTTTGAAGCAGAAAAAGCGAATAATTCTTGAAATATCAGTTCCTGGAAGGGATCAGGGGATTTCGTAGTCGAGCAGTCTACAGACAAAAGCGCGCCTTCTAGCCTATTCCAGGAATTGCGATTGATTTGTGAACTTTTCAGGCGTTATTTTAGTTTTGTGAGATGACGCTCTAGCACTGAAGTTACATATATAATTTTTCGCTACTAGATAACCAACCGGAGCAGTGGTGCCGATGGTTGAGGCAACGCAAGTCGTGTTAGGTATCGTGGGTTCAAGACATATTCGATCATATTTTCTTTTCATAAATTCGATATTTTATTGGGAGGGTGCGAGCTTGAATTAATAGCACTTAATACTTTTCTTAGTCGAAAATTGTTGTAAGTTTAAATTTGTTTCTTCTTACATAGCTCTCAAATGCTTATACGTAGATATATACATACATATATAAAATACGTACATATACAAAAAAGTCTGCATACACAATTTCAGCACGTTCTCATTGGTATGTGTGTATGTATGTACATATAATACGTACTTTAGCATTTTCTAAGAATCTCAATTGCGATTGATTTGTCTTTGCATTGTTTTTGAATTCCTAGCCGCTAAATATTTTTTTTTACAAAATTATTTATTATTCTTATCTTATTATCTAATGGGCAATCTGCGGGGCATTCTTTATTTCTTTTTGGTAAGCTTTTCTTTCTTGGACTATATTTTATTACGTATTCATTTATTATTTTGATTTTCTCAGCAAATTGGGTTTTATTCTTTATTTATTTTTATTTTTTACTTATCTAAGACTGACTTGATATGATCAAGTTCATCCGTTAGTTTATTCGGAGGTTCTTTCGCAAACAGCAGTTTTTTGAGCTCGGCTTTTCTCTTTCTAAGCCTGCTTTGAACTCCACTGCGTTTTTTTATTTCCCATAAGAAGGAATTTTACTTCTTAAAGCTTGCTTATATTATCCCTATTCGACCAACGCGGTAGTCTTCCTGTCTATTATTTGCCTGGCCTTATAGGCCATGCCTTACAGTTGCGCTAGGCGTGGCCGGTGCAGGTCTTCACACAGGCTTCAACAGGTTGCTGTTAACCTTCTTGCGCTGTTCGTTGGGCACAAAACCTTTTTTCTTGGCTACGAAGATTTCGGTATTGTGTTTGCGCAGAAGACTGCCTTCAGGTATCACTTCAATGTCACGGTCACCATGTAGAGTTTAAATAAAAGAAACAAGTTTGATTGTTTGCACTTGAGCCGACTAAGCTTCTGCTCAGGTCGGCTGCTTGAATATGTGTGTTCTTTTTCTTCAATTCACTTTTGGCTTAAGTCTAATACATAATGTTCTTATATCTACATATAAGTTAACACAACTGACCAGAAAAATGTAAATATTCAAGCGGACCATGCATTCCCAGCATAAATGCTTACGACACCAGCCGTCTCAAGCGGATATTGCACAACAGCGGCAGAAGCGTACACGCGCAACACTGTTGCTTCTCAGCGATATATGATCCCTCGCACTATATGCAATGCCAGCGTTTTCAGGGCTTAGGGCTAGCTTCGATTATAAGAATTAATGTCACTTAGAGTCAGTTGATTTTTAGAAATAAAGAACGTCGATCGTCGCCACGGAATTATCCAAGTCTTATCATTTTAAGCAACTCCGTTGCTTCTATACAATTGTTAACACCGTTACTTCGTACGTGTTAATTCACTTCAATATTAAAAACCAAAATATAATAACTGGCGCCCAACGCAATCGAACCAAAAAAAAACCGAATTTAATTAAACAAATACCCAACGAATTCGAACAAAAACCCGAAGATAATTAAACAAATGCCCAACGTAATCGAACAAAAAAAACCCGAATAAAATTAAACAAATTTCCAACGCAATCGAACAAAAAAAAATGAATTTAACTAAAACAAGTAAGAACGTTGCAGTTGGGCGTTACCAACTGCGGAATACTCATTCACATTCCGGCTCTAGCATGTACAATTTTCAATATGACACAAAAAGTGGCCTACAAATTATTTTTATACCCTGAACCCATTGAAAATGTGAAATAAGGGTATAATGTTTTTGTTAACATGTATGTAACAGGTAGAAGGAGGCGTGGCAGACCCCATAAAGTATATATATTCTTGATCAGGGCGACGAGCTGAGTCGATTTATCCATGTCCGTCTGTCCGTGATACTAGAGACATGTACTTTGGCAAATTCATGCATTTCAATTTTATAATCACGATATAAAAGTTTCATGAAAATAGTCCATCGACAAGAAAAGTTATTAAACAATTAAGTTCCCATAGTAAGCCCACAGTGCAGTTAACGCGTGTTTATGCGTGCGTGCCTCTGTGTGTTTATGTTTCTTTTGAAGCAGAAAAAGCGAATAATTCTTGAAATATCAGTTCCTGGAAGGGTTCAGGGGATTTCGTAGTCGAGCAGTCTACAGACAAAAGCGCGCCTTCTAGCCTATTCCAGGAATTGCGATTGATTTGTGAACTTTTCAGGCGTTATTTTAGTTTTGTGAGATGACGCTCTAGCACTGAAGTTACATATATAATTTTTCGCTACTAGATAACCAACCGGAGCAGTGGTGCCGATGGTTGAGGCAACGCAAGTCGTGTTAGGTATCGTGGGTTCAAGACATATTCGATCATATTTTCTTTTCATAAATTCGATATTTTATTGGGAGGGTGCGAGCTTGAATTAATAGCACTTAATACTTTTCTTAGTCGAAAATTGTTGTAAGTTTAAATTTGTTTCTTCTTACATAGCTCTCAAATGCTTATACGTAGATATATACATACATATATAAAATACGTACATATACAAAAAAGTCTGCATACACAATTTCAGCACGTTCTCATTGGTATGTGTGTATGTATGTACATATAATACGTACTTTAGCATTTTCTAAGAATCTCAATTGCGATTGATTTGTCTTTGCATTGTTTTTGAATTCCTAGCCGCTACTTTGGCTTTTAATTGTCATTGCTGTGAGTGCCGCGGTGGCGCTGTAGGCAAAGGCGCGGAATGCTTTTATTTTAGCTATTTTGTTGAGGTGCGAGTTCAAATCCCGCGGAAAACTTTTTTAAAAATTGGAATTTTATGTTATTGTCATTTCGTTTATATTTTTTCAATTTCATAAAAATGTTTCCTTCCGTCTAATGAATATTTACAAAGCTTATTTATATATATATATAAGTGACGCACGCATATAAATTTCTTAGTTGGCTGCTACAAATGCCGATTCGCCACGCCTCTAGTGGGCGTGGATGGTTGTGCTTCGAACCCCGAGGCAAACTTTTAATTTTTTTAAGATTTATAATTTAATTTTTATTTTTTAAATTCCACAAAAATGTTTTCTTCCGTGCTATCAATGCCTATTAAGTCTATTTATATATATAGATGGCTCACGCATATAAATGTCGCAATTTGACACTAGAAATGGCGATTGCCACGCCCCTAGTGGACGTAGGCACATCATTTTAGGCCAGTTCTTAGAACAAGCTAATGGTAACCCAACTGCAAAATTTGAATACTTACGCTCAAAAAATGTGAAAATTACAGGGTATTTTTTGATATGCCACGCCCCTAAGCAGGCGTAACAACTAATTTTGGGTCATCGATAGAGGAGGCTACCAGTAACTTATTATGCAAATTTGAAGCTTCTAGCTCTATAACTGTAGGAGATATAAACTTTTGCGGTTTGCCACGCCCCCTGTGGGCGGAGATATATCCACTATAGCATTCTGGTCTTGGGTGATCAACCCGAGTATATATACAAAATTTCAGGTCTCTAGCATCAATAGTGCCCAAAATATAGCAGAATTTGATAAATCGCTATATCTTCAGATCCGATTTGCCACGCCCCTAGTGGGCGTAGACATATAATAACATAACATTTTCAACCAATCTTTATAGAATCGTAGCATTAGCTGACATGCAAAATTTGAGTGTTCTAGCTTTAAAACTCTAGGAGATACAGTTTTACCCGATTTACCACGCCCCCAATGGGCGTAGATATATCCGCCATAGCTTTTGATTTTGGGTAGTCAGCACGAAGCTACGTTCTAAATCTCAGCGCTCTAGCTCTTCAACTAACATGATTTCTGGTATATCGGAAAATGCATTTTCCGATTTGCCACGCCCCTAGTGGGCGGATCAGGAAAATTTTAACACTTTATAAATCGGAGATATACACGAGTATGTGTTCCAAATTTCAAGTCTCTAGCTCTAATAGCGCCGAAATAGATTGCGTTCATACGGACAGACGGACAGACGGACGGACGGACAGACGGACAGACGGACGGACAGCAAGACGGACATGCACAAAACCAATATACTAATTCACTTCGTGAATTCGTATAAAAATATTCAACGAATAATTACTCCGCAAGCGCAGGAATAAGAACATTGAAAAAACAATACAACTAAAGCAGAAGCTCGCCGAGGAAGCAGTTCATCAGCAGCAGCAGCTCTACTAACATAATTTAAGAACATGTAAGTAGGGTGTTCAAAAAAAAAAAAACAAATTGTTAAAATCCAATCCAGATACAATTCCAACCTTTTAACATTAATTAGTAATAAAAAACACAACACACACGTTATTTGCATGTTATGAGTGATAGTGAAATACAGGATTTAGTAACAAAATTTCAAAGTATAAATACAGGTGAAAAGTTAAAAATGTCTTTGTCTAACGAACAGTTAAGAGCAATCGTAGAAGGCGCAGTAACAAGCGCTTTAAGAACGCAAAAAGAAAACTTTGATCAGAAATTACGTGATATTGAACAACGTATTAGTTCTGTACAGGTTAGCACTCCTGAGGTAGAAACATTTAGAGAGGCCGAGATCAGGGCAAGCGTCATGTGCAACGAAACTCTTGATATCATGAAATCCTTTCCAGAATTTGAAGGAAAAAATGAAACTTACGTATCATGTAGGAAAGCTGCGCATACCGCATACAAAGTATATGAAAAATATGATGGTAGCTCTAAACATTATCAAGCTTTAAGAATATTAAGAAACAAAATTAAAAACGCCGCCGATATGGTACTCTCTTCCTTTGACACTCCTCTCAATTTTAGGGCCATTATAAATCGGTTAGATTTCACGTACGCAGACAAACGACCGATATACCTTATTGAACAAGAGCTGTCAACACTCCGTCAAGGAAATTTGACACTACTACAGTACTTTGACGAAGTGGAGAAGAAACTGACTCTACTCATAAATAAGACAATCATGACCTACGACACCAACGTTGCTTCTTCGTTAAACGAGAAATACAGGGCAAACGCTCTACGAGTATTCATCTCGGGTACCAAGAAAGGTTTAAGTGATGTCCTATTCCCAGCTAGACCAGTTGATCTTCCCTCTGCATTGGCATTAGCCCAAGAAGTCGAGTCTAATCATGACCGTTACATATTTGCCACGAATTTTGCACGTAGTTTAGAAGAAAAGGCTCAAACAACCAGCCAGGGAAAAGCCCATATTATAGGAAACAAGAATTCTCACCA
Organism: Drosophila mayaguana; assembly: GCA_037075325.1. Classification (NCBI taxonomy): domain Eukaryota; kingdom Metazoa; phylum Arthropoda; class Insecta; order Diptera; family Drosophilidae; genus Drosophila; species Drosophila mayaguana. The sequence goes on along the minus strand of JBAMCG010000037.1, from coordinate 14,913,983 downwards.
CGACGAGAACAAGTTGAATCAATGGACGTTGACACATCCGCTCGCTTTGGACAGACGACCCAATACCAACAAAATACGGCTCCCTCTAAACAGACTCAATGGGCGACTCAGCAACGAAACGCAAAATACGAAAGTTACAATAATCAGGGACAATCAAACAAGAGACCAAACAATAGTAGTACACGACTCACAGGACCGAAGCAGCAAAGAGTTAACCATTTAGACACAGGAGATGCAGAGTATGAACAGGATATTAGTGAATATCGGACTATCGCAGAAACTGAGACAGAAGACATTGAAGACGAATCCGATCAATATGACTAGATCAATTTTTTAGGCTTGGCTCCCTGCTACCGTTCATAGAAAGATCAGTGGCAGGAAGGACAATAAGATTAATTATAGATACAGGAGCCTCGACAAACTATGTTAAACCATTAAAAGAATTAAAACATACTAAACCAGTAGAAAAACCCTTTCGAATAAAATCAATTCATGGCTATAACGATATTGACAGGAAATGGACAATGCATCTTTTTAACACAAATACAACATTCTTCTTACTACCAAACCTCACGACATTTGACGGTATAATTGGACTTGATCTACTATATCAGAACAATGTTGTATTAGATTTCAAATATAAGAAGTTAATAACAAACTGCACTTCTGAGCCTATTAAATTTCTAAAATGCCCAGCCGTAAATTTTACAGATTTCGGTATTGTGTTTGCGCAGAAGACTGCCTTCAGGTATCACTTCAATGTCACGGTCACCATGTAGAGTTTAAATAAAAGAAACAAGTTTGATTGTTTGCACTTGAGCCGACTAAGCTTCTGCTCAGGTCGGCTGCTTGAATATGTGTGTTCTTTTTCTTCAATTCACTTTTGGCTTAAGTCTAATACATAATGTTCTTATATCTACATATGAGTTAACACAACTGACCAGAAAAATGTAAATATTCAAGCGGACCATGCATTTCCAGCATAAATGCTTACGACACCAGCCGTCTCAAGCGGATATTGCACAACAGCGGCAGAAGCGTACACGCGCAACACTGTTGCTTCTCAGCGATATATGATCCCTCGCACTATATGCAATGCCAGCGTTTTCAGGGCTTAGGGCTAGCTTCGATTATAAGAATTAATGTCACTTAGAGTCAGTTGATTTTTACCCCCCAAAAAAAAAAAAAATAAAATTATTGATAAAAAAAAAAAAACACAACCGGCCCCCCCCCAAAAAAATATATATATCACCCCCCCCCCCCCCCCCCCCCCCCCCCCCCCCCCCCCCCCCCCCCCCCCCCCCCCCCCAAAACCCCCCCCCCCCCCCCCCCCCCCATTTTTTTTTTCTTTCCCCCCCCCCTTTTTCCTCAAAAATATTTTTTTTTTTCTTTTATTTTTTACCCCCTTCCCCCATTTTTTCCCCCCCCCCCCCCCCCCCCAAAACAAAAAAAATTTCCTCCCCCTATTTCCAAACCACAAAACCATATTCCCCCCCCCCCCCCCCCGCTTTCTCCCGTACGGGCGTTTTCTCGTGAATATCAGCTCTTTGTAGGGATCAGGGTATCTCCTAGTCGAGCAGTCTCGACTAGAGCTTTCTTACTTGTTAGAAATAAAGAACGTCAATCGTCGCCACGGAATTATCCAAGTCTTATCATTTTAAGCAACTCCGTTGCTTCTATACAATTGTCAACACCGTTACTTCGTACGTGTTAATTCACTTCAATATTAAAAACCAAAATATAATAACTGGCGCCCAACGCAATCGAACCAAAACCTGAATTTAATTAAACAAATACCCAACGCAATCGAACCAAAAACCGAATTTAATTAAACGAATACCCAACGAATTCGAACAAAAACCCGAAGATAATTAAACAAATGCCCAACGTAATCGAACAAAAAAAAACCGAATAAAATTAAACAAATTTCCAACGCAATCGAACAAAAAAAAATGAATTTAACTAAAACAAGTAAGAACGTTGCAGTTGGGCGTTACCAACTGCGGAATACTCATTCACATTCCGGCTCTAGCATGTACAATTTTCAATATGACACAAAAAGTGGCCTACAAATTATTTTTATACCCTGAACCCATTGAAAATGTGAAATCAGGGTATAATGTTTTTGTTAACATGTATGTAACAGGTAGAAGGAGGCGTGGCAGACCCCATAAAGTATATATATTCTTGATCAGGGCGACGAGCTGAGTCGATTTATCCATGTCCGTCTGTCCGTGATACTAGAGACATGTACTTTGGCAAATTCATGCATTTCAATTTTATAATCACGATATAAAAGTTTCATGAAAATAGTCCATCGACAAGAAAAGTTATTAAACAATTAAGTTCCCATAGTAAGCCCACAGTGCAGTTAACGCGTGTTTATGCGTGCGTGCCTCTGTGTGTTTATGTTTCTTTTGAAGCAGAAAAAGCGAATAATTCTTGAAATATCAGTTCCTGGAAGGGTTCAGGGGATTTCGTAGTCGAGCAGTCTACAGACAAAAGCGCGCCTTCTAGCCTATTCCAGGAATTGCGATTGATTTGTGAACTTTTCAGGCGTTATTTTAGTTTTGTGAGATGACGCTCTAGCACTGAAGTTACATATATAATTTTTCGCTACTAGATAACCAACCGGAGCAGTGGTGCCGATGGTTGAGGCAACGCAAGTCGTGTTAGGTATCGTGGGTTCAAGACATATTCGATCATATTTTCTTTTCATAAATTCGATATTTTATTGGGAGGGTGCGAGCTTGAATTAATAGCACTTAATACTTTTCTTAGTCGAAAATTGTTGTAAGTTTAAATTTGTTTCTTCTTACATAGCTCTCAAATGCTTATACCTAGATATATACATACATATATAAAATACGTACATATACAAAAAAGTCTGCATACACAATTTCAGCACGTTCTCATTGGTATGTGTGTATGTATGTACATATAATACGTACTTTAGCATTTTCTAAGAATCTCAATTGCGATTGATTTGTCTTTGCATTGTTTTTGAATTCCTAGCCGCTACTTTGGCTTTTAATTGTCATTGCTGTGAGTGCCGCGGTGGCGCTGTAGGCAAAGGCGCGGAATGCTTTTATTTTAGCTATTTTGTTGAGGTGCGAGTTCAAATCCCGCGGAAAACTTTTTTAAAAATTGAAATTTTATGTTATTGTCATTTCGTTTATATTTTTTCAATTTCATAAAAATGTTTCCTTCCGTCTAATGAATATCTACAAAGCTTATTTATATATATATATAAGTGACGCACGCATATAAATTTCTTAGTTGGCTGCTACAAATGCCGATTCGCCACGCCTCTAGTGGGCGTGGATGGTTGTGCTTCGAACCCCGAGGCAAACTTTTAATTTTTTTAAGATTTATAATTTAATTTTTATTTTTTAAATTCCACAAAAATGTTTTCTTCCGTGCTATCAATGCCTATTAAGTCTATTTATATATATAGATGGCTCACGCATATAAATGTCGCAATTTGACACTAGAAATGGCGATTGCCACGCCCCTAGTGGACGTAGGCACATCATTTTTGGCCAGTTCTTAGAACAAGCTAATGGTAACCCAACTGCAAAATTTGAATACTTACGCTCAAAAAATGTGAAAATTACAGGGTATTTTTGATATGCCACGCCCCTAAGCAGGCGTAACAACTAATTTTGGGTCATCGATAGAGGAGGCTACCAGTAACTTATTATGCAAATTTGAAGCTTCTAGCTCTATAACTGTAGGAGATATAAACTTTTGCGGTTTGCCACGCCCCCTGTGGGCGGAGATATATCCACTATAGCATTCTGGTCTTGGGTGATCAACCCGAGTATATATACAAAATTTCAGATCTCTAGCATCAATAGTGCCCAAAATATAGCAGAATTTGATAAATCGCTATATCTTCAGATCCGATTTGCCACGCCCCTAGTGGGCGTAGACATATAATAACATAACATTTTCAACCAATCTTTATAGAATCGTAGCATTAGCTGACATGCAAAATTTGAGTGTTCTAGCTTTAAAACTCTAGGAGATACAGTTTTACCCGATTTACCACGCCCCCAATGGGCGTAGATATATCCGCCATAGCTTTTGATTTTGGGGAGTCAGCACGAAGCTACGTTCTAAATCTCAGCGCTCTAGCTCTTCAACTAACATGATTTCTGGTATATCGGAAAATGCATTTTCCGATTTGCCACGCCCCTAGTGGGCGGATCAGGAAAATTTTAACACTTTATAAATCGGAGATATACACGAGTATGTGTTCCAAATTTCAAGTCTCTAGCTCTAATAGCGCCGAAATAGATTGCGTTCATACGGACAGACGGACAGACGGACAGACGGACGGACGGACAGACGGACAGACGGACGGACAGCAAGACGGACATGCACAAAACCAATATACTAATTCACTTCGTGAATTCGTATAAAAATATTCAACGAATAATTACTCCGCAAGCGCAGGAATAAGAACATTGAAAAAACAATACAACTAAAGCAGAAGCTCACCGAGGAAGCAGTTCATCAGCAGCAGCAGCTCTACTAACATAATTTAAGAACATGTAAGTAGGGTGTTCAAAAAAAAAAAAAAACAAATTGTTAAAATCCAATCCAGATACAATTCCAACCTTTTAACATTAATTAGTAATAAAAAACACAACACACACGTTATTTGCATGTTATGAGTGATAGTGAAATACAGGATTTAGTAACAAAATTTCTAAGTATAAATACAGGTGAAAAGTTAAAAATGTCTTTGTCTAACGAACAGTTAAGAGCAATCGTAGAAGGCGCAGTAACAAGCGCTTTAAAAACGCAAAAAGAAAACTTTGATCAGAAATTACGTGATATTGAACAACGTATTAGTTCTGTACAGGTTAGCACTCCTGAGGTAGAAACATTTAGAGAGGCCGAGATCAGGGCAAGCGTCATGTGCAACGAAACTCTTGATATCATGAAATCCTTTCCAGAATTTGAAGGAAAAAATTAAACTTACGTATCATGTAGGAAAGCTGCGCATACCGCATACAAAGTATATGAAAAATATGATGGTAGCTCTAAACATTATCAAGCTTTAAGAATATTAAGAAACAAAATTAAAAACGCCGCCGATATGGTACTCTCTTCCTTTGACACTCCTCTCAATTTTAGGGCCATTATAAATCGGTTAGATTTCACGTACGCAGACAAACGACCGATATACCTTATTGAACAAGAGCTGTCAACACTCCGTCAAGGAAATTTGACACTACTACAGTACTTTGACGAAGTGGAGAAGAAACTGACTCTACTCATAAATAAGACAATCATGACCTACGACACCAACGTTGCTTCTTCGTTAAACGAGAAATACAGGGCAAACGCTCTACGAGTATTCATCTCGGGTACCAAGAAAGGTTTAAGTGATGTCCTATTCCCAGCTAGACCAGTTGATCTTCCCTCTGCATTGGCATTAGCCCAAGAAGTCGAGTCTAATCATGACCGTTACATATTTGCCACGAATTTTGCACGTAGTTTAGAAGAAAAGGCTCAAAGAACCGAGCAAAAACAACAAGGCAAGGATAAGAATCTAACTCAAGACCCAAGATACAACCAGCCAGGGAAAAGCCCATATTATAGGAAACAAGAATTCTCACCACGAAGAGAACAAGTTGAATCAATGGACGTTGACACATCCGCTCGCTTTGGACAGACGACCCAATACCAACAAAATACGGCTCCCTCTAAACAGACTCAATGGGCGACTCAGCAACGAAACGCAAAATACGAAAGTTACAATAATCAGGGACAATCAAACAAGAGACCAAACAATAGTAGTACACGACTCACAGGACCGAAGCAGCAAAGAGTTAACCATTTAGACACAGGAGATGCAGAGTATGAACAGGATATTAGTGAATATCGGACTATCGCAGAAACTGAGACAGAAGACATTGAAGACGAATCCGATCAATATGTCCAGATCAATTTTTTAGGCTTGGCTCCCTGCTACCGTTCATAGAAAGACAAAGTATGTTAAACCATTAAAAGAATTAAAACATACTAAACCAGTAGAAAAACCCTTTCGAATAAAATCAATTCATGGCTATAACGATATTGACAGGAAATGGACAATGCATCTTTTTAACACAAATACAACATTCTTCTTACTACCAAACCTCACGACATTTGACGGTATAATTGGACTTGATCTACTATATCAGAACAATGTTGTATTAGATTTCAAATATAAGAAGTTAATAACAAACTGCACTTCTGAGCCTATTAAATTTCTAAAATGCCCAGCCGTAAATTTTACAGACATCAGAGAAATAGAAACCCCTCAAGCTATAACAACAAACTTTCAAACAATGCTCAAGAAACGAACAGGAGTCTTTGCTGAACCAAATGAAGCACTTCCATATAATACCAACATCATTGCCACCATTAGAACAGAAAATGAAGATCCCATATATTCAAAATTATACCCATACCCAATGGGCGTATCAGAATTCGTAAACGCAGAAACTCAAGATCTGTTAAAAAACGGTATAATACGTCTGTCTCGTTCACCGTACAATAACCCCGTTTGAGTTGTAGATAAAAAAGGTACCGATGAACAGGGTAGAAAAAAGAAGCGTTTAGTCATAGACTTCAGAAAACTGAACAATAGATGACAAATATCTGATCCCCAACATTGCCTCTATCTTATCCAACTTAGGTACAGTAAAGTATTTTACAATACTAGATTTGAAATCCGGATTCCACCAAATTTTACTTGCTGAAAAGGACAGGGAAAAGACAGCCTTTTCTGTAGGAAGTGGAAAGTATGAGTTTTGCAGACTCCCTTTTGGCTTGAAAAATGCACCCAGTATTTTTCAAAGAGCGATTGACGATGTGCTCAGAGAGCAAATCGGAAAATCTTGTTACGTTTACGTCGATGACGTAATAATTTATTCTGAAAACATGGAAAACCACGTCAAACATATCGCCTGGGTCTTAGATAAACTATACGAAACCAACATGAGAGTTTCGCCAGAAAAGTCACACTTTTTCAAAGAAAGTGTCGAATATCTAGATTTCGTGGTCTCAAGTAAAGGTATAAAGACATGTCCAAGTAAAGTTGAGGCGATTCGTAACTACGAATTACCAACAACTCTGTTTAACGTCAGATCATTCCTCGGGTTGGCAAGCTACTATAGGTGTTTTATCAAAGACTTTGCGTCTCTAGCAAAACCTATAAGCGACATCTTAAAAGGCGAAAACGGCAAAGTTAGCGCCGGACAATCAAAGAAAATACCAGTCAAATTCGACGAGAGTCAACTCGCTGCATTCGAGAAGCTGAAAAAGGTTCTCGCATCCGAAAATGTAATGTTACTCTACCCCGACTACAAGAAAGCGTTTGATTTAACAACTGATGCTTCGTCCTTTGGTCTAGGGGCAGTCCTATCACAAGGTGGAAAGCCAATCACCATGATATCAAGGACATTGAAAGATAGGGAACTTAGCTTTGCAACGAATGAAAGAGAATTACTTGCTATAGTCTGGGCCTTGAAAAGCCTCCGAAATTATCTGTACGGAGTAAAAAATTTGAATATTTTTACGGACTACCAACCCCTGACGTTTGCAGTATCTGACCGCAATCCAAACGCAAAAATCAGGCGTTGGAAAGCTTTTATAGATGAGTTTAATGCAAACGTCTATTACAAGCCAGGGAAGGAAAACTTCGGCAATTATTAATATTAATTCATGCCTTAGAAGACGATGCACAGTCAGACAAAGCTACAATGCACAGTGAAGTATCGCTCACGTATACTATAGAAAAAACAGATAAACCCATCAACTGTTTCCAAAAACAAATTGTAATTGAAGAAAATAGAGTAGCTTCTGATCGTACAGTCATCTTATTCGGAAAAAAATTCCGACATACAATTCACTTCTCAGACAGAGATTCCTTAATCGAAAGAGTTTACGATGTAGTCAAAAAAGACGTCGTTAATGCAATTCATTGCCAGTTACCGGTACTGGCACTCATACAACATAAATTAGCAGAAACTTTCCCAACAACAATATTTCGATATACAAAACATATGGTAAACGACATTATTGACAAAAACGAACAAAAAGAAATAATTGTAACAGAACATAATCGAGCCCACAGATCAGCCCAAGAAAATGTAAAACAGATTTTCCAAAAATGACAAAACTAGCAAACGAAGTTGTTGCAAATTGCAAAATCTGTAAAACAGCTAAGTACAACCGTCACCCACAAAAACAAATACTTGGAGAAACTCCTATACCTTCCTATGTGGGTGAAATGCTACACATTGGCGTATACTCAACCGATAAAAAATACTTCCTTACATGCATAGACAAATTTTCAAAATTCGCTACTGTTCAACCCATTGCTTCAAGGACAATAATTGATATACAGTCGGCAATTTTACAACTTGTAAATTTTTATCGACATATCAAGACGATCTATTGCGATAATGAACCCTCCATAAAGTCTGAAACAATAAAATCACTATTAAACAGCCAGTATAACATTCAAATCGTAAATGCCCCACCACTTCATAATACTTCGAATGGACAGGTCGAGAGATTCCATAGCACCCTCAGCGACATCGCAAGATGCCTAACAGCTCAAAGGAAAATTACTGATACCGTTGAAACGATACTTCAAGCAACTATCGAATACAACAACACAGTTCACTCGGTAACAGACAAACTTCCAATCGACATAATCCCCTCATCTTCCCCAGAACTAGAAATTGAAGTAAGAAATAAAATTCAAAACGCACAGCAGCTTCAAATAAACAGGGTAAATGAAACAAGACATGATAGACAATTCCAAGTAGGCGATACAGTTCTTGTAAAAGCAAACAGACGTTTAGGGAACAAATTGACACCTCTGTACAACGAAAACAAAATTGACGCAGACTTGGGGACAATGGTCTTAATAAAAGGGAGGGTGGTCCACAAGGACAGCCTAAGATAAACAAAACATTAAACTCCTTTTTTTATCTTTTAGGATTTGGGCTATAATTCTTTTTGCTACAACGATAGCGGCGAAACTTACTGATTATACGAACACAGATTACATATCGATCTCAGACGGATATGTAGCCATTTGGACAGATTCCCAATATATAAAACATTCAACTAATCTTACTCTGTATTCAGCAATAGTAAAGGACACGAAAGAGCTAAGAAAAATTTTTCCACGATCACACATGAGACAGCTATTAGACACAGATATACAACATATAGAAACACTAATAACCACAGTAAATATCCATCATAGACATGCTAGGAGCATTAATATGTTAGGCACCGTTCTTAAAGTCGTAACTGGCACACCAGACTCCGACGATTTCGAAAAGCTTAAATTTACACAGAAAGAACTTGTAGAATCAGAAAATAGGCAAGTAACAATAAACATAAAAATGCAGGAACAAATAAATAAGCTAACCGACACAGTTAATCTCATAACAAAAACAAACCAGATAGACACGGAACATTTGTATGAAACATTACTCTCAAGAAACAGAATAATTATTTCAGAATTAGAAACCTTAACACTCAGTAACACTGGCAAAAGTTGGAATTGTAAACCCCTCCATATTGGATTCTTCTGACCTAAAAAATATTGTTAATGAACACCCTATAAATATAACTATTACTGATCTAATGGAAGTATCTCAAGTTAAAGTCTTGCTTAATAATAACTTTCTATATTTTGTAATAAGATACCCTAAGCCTAACGTAGTATGTAAGAAACTAACAATATACCCTGTTCAACATAATGGTATTATAATAAATTTCGGCGAAGACTACAATATAGCTGTCTGCGGCAACCATGTAATATCAATAGGAAATTGTAGTGCAGCCCTCACGTTCTGCAAGAAATTACCCTATACAACGTGCGCACAACAACTGCACTCAGGTGGCACTGCACATTGCTCAACTCGACCCAGCCATCGATGGCGTTATCATCATCAACGACAGGGCAGCTATACTTGATAAGAAAATGGTGAAAGGGACATTCCTCCTTACCTTTGACAACAAAATAAAGGTAAACGACACCATATATAGAAATCCTGAAAACTACGTGAGGAAATCCCCGAGACCAGCGGCATCCACGCTTCTAAATATAACGGGTCATCAGGAAATACCAAGCCTGCCGTACCTACAGAAGCTGAGCATAAGAAACCTCCGGGACATTGCCCAATTGGAAGAAGGACTGGTAAGAAGACCAATAATATCTGGACTAACTGTGGTCATCCTTCTACTTTCCTGCTACGCCCTAATGAAACTTTACCAAAGACATCGGAGGAACAAAAGTCAACGTGATCTTCAGGCGGTAATTAACAGTTTCAAGAATTCCGAGGACGTCATTCACATAAGTGGGGGAGGAGCTAACACAACTGACCAGCAAAATGTAAATATTCAAGCTGACCATGCATTCCCAGCATAAATGCTTACAACACCAGCCGTCTCAAGCGGATATTGCACAACAGCGGCAGAAGCGTACACGCGCAACACTGTTGCTTCTCAGCGATATATGATCTCTCGCACTATATGCAATGCCAGCGTTTTCAGGGCTTAGGGCTAGCTTCGATTATAAGAATTAATGTCACTTAGAGTTAGTTGATTTTTGGAAATAAAGAACGTCGGTCGTTGCCACGGAATTATCCAAGTCTTCTCATTTCACGCAACTCCGTTGCTTCTATACAAGTGTTAATACCGTTACTTCGTACGTGTTAATTCACCTCAATATTAAAAATCAAAATATTATAACTTATATATTATGTATAATTATACTTATTCACGATTTGAACTCGCACCTCAAAAAAATAGCTAAGATAAAAGCATTCTGCGCCTTTGCCTACAGCGCGATCGCGCCTTTCACAATAATGGTAATTAAAACGAAATGACATTATTGTTAGGTCGCCATATAGCAAAGAAAAGACATAGTAGCGGATGGGAATTCAAAAACAATGCAAAGGCAAATCAATCGCAATTGAGATTCTTAGAAAATGCTAGAGTGCGCATTATATGTACATATGTACATACACACATACCAATGAGCACGTGCATAAGAAAGGCTGAAATTGTGTATGCAGACTTTTGTAAATATGTACATATTTTATATATGTATATATCTACGTATAAGCATTTGAGAGCTATTTAAGAAGAAACAAATTTAAACTTATAACAATTTTCGACTAAGAAAATTAAAAATATTAAGTGCTATTCATTCAAGCTCGCACCCTCCCAATAAAATATCGAATTTATGAAAAAAAAAAATGTGATCGAATAAGACTTGAAACCACGCTATCTAACACTACTTGGGTTGCCTTAACCATCGCCACCACAGCTCCGGTTGTTTATCTGCTAGCGAAAAATTATATATGTAACTTCAGTGCTAGAGCGTCATCTCACAAAACTAAAATAACGACTCAAAAATTCACAAATCAATCGCAATTCCTAGAATAGGCTAGAAGACGCGTTTCTGTCTGTACGCATAGAATACACGATAATAGTTTATATAATTGATAGCTGAGCTACTAATAAACTTCTCTATTGATTACAAGTAAGAAAGCTCTAGTCTAGACTGCTCGACTACGAAATCCCCTGATCCCTTCCAGGAACTGATATTTTAAGAATTATTCGTTTTTTTCTGCTTCAAAAGAAACACAAACACACAGAGGCACGCACGTATAAACACGCATTAGCTGCAGTGTGGGCTTACTATGGGAACTTAATTGTTTAATAACTTTTCTTATCGATGAAGATAGTCATGAAACTTTTATATCGTGATTAAAATATTGAAATGCATGAATTTGCCAAAGCACAAGTCTCTAGTATTACGGACAGACGGACATGGCTAAATCGACTCAGCTCGTCCCCTTGATCAAGAATATATATACTTTATGGAGTCTGTCACGCCTCCTTCTTCCTGTTAGATACATTTTAATATAACCATTATACCCTGAATTCACATTTGCAATGGGTTCAGGGTATACAAATAATTTGTAGGCCACTTTTTGTGTCGTGTCATACTGAAAATTGTACATGCTAGAGCCGGAATGTGAATGAGTATCCCGCAGTTGGTAACGCCCGACTGCAGCGTTCTTACTTGTTTTATATATAATTCTGTGAGGACGCATTGCCCTCTTGAGCTGCAAGTGCATGCTCAGCGTTTCCACGCGCTACGATCGGCTCGTGCATATGCGCTGGATTTGTTTGTTTGCGCTTCGAAGGTTTGGAAACAACAGCAGCAACACTGGTGACATTGTTGTGAGAAATCGGCATTAAGATCGCTGAATGCCGCTTAAGGAAAAGCAAGAAGAGAAGCTAATCCAAAACAAGCGGTAAAATTTGTGAAAGAAACTGGTCATCCGTAACATTCTTCACTTGTGGAAGACAAAGTCACCTAGCATCGTCTTGTACCAACAGCAAACAGAGACAAGTAAATGACGGCAACAAGAATCATGTGGCTATCTGTTCTGCGGTGGAGCCTCTTGGAAAATTAAGCGTATATGGCGAGACCATGACATATTACTTCGATTTTGGTGCCGGATGCACTTTAGTGAAATATTCAGTAGGCAAGAAGCACGATATAATGCTTGGCCGAGAGATATTATGCATAGGATCAATAAAACCGAATGAGCTCAAAATGTAGAAAGTTAAAACAATTAATAGTGTAACTAACCATAGTAATTATGAGTCATATAATAACGATGATGCTGTTTTATGTAATGCTGATAATGATCACCTATTAACAATGTTACAACAATATTCAGACTGGTTTATAAGCAAGCAACATCAGTCCAATTGGAGATTCGGTTGGTTGACGCGAATAAAATTGTACAAAGGCGACCATATAGACTTGGCCCGGGGCGTTCTAAAATCAGTGAGCTGTTCAAATAATATAATACGTCCAAGCTGCTCTCCATTTGCCAGTTCAATGTTGCTGGTACGAAAGAAGAACAGTACTGACCGGTTTTGTGTCGATTATCGAGAAATAAATTCAAATACTGTTTCCGACAAGTATACGCTGCCATTAATTGCGGACCAGATTTCTAGACTAAAGGGTTCAGTGTACTTTTCTTGCTTAGATATGGCAAGCGGATTCTATCAAATAGATATACATACATCCCCATACTATAGTTATTGCAGGAAACTTTACTGTTATTTTAAGGCAGTATTTTTGTGACCTCTTACGGATGAAACGATTTCTCGTATCTCTGTCGCTAAAATTTAGCTTCATCACTAAATATGATAGTATATGAACCATCATTAGTACCAACCCATGACATCCTTTCCTGAGCCCTTGCAAACGCTTCTTTTTTGACGAAGCGTAAGCAAAGGTTTTAGTACGATGCATAACAAAACATACTTTATAAAAACCATATCCAATATTTTTTAAATGCAGTCGCGTCCATTATCGCTTGACAGTTTTGCCAATGTTCTGTGACCACTCAAAATTTCTTAAAGACGACGATCAGCCTTAACAATTTTAGCCAGTTGTCTTTAGTCGCGGGGTGTTATTGCTGATGTTCGGCCTCTATTTGCAATGTCTTTTCCAAAAGTCCAATTTTTTTTTTATTTTTATCACCCCATGCACGAATTTATATATATATTAAGGTAAATTTAATTGCTTGCTGATCTCCGTAAGTATCTTCACAGACTTAACATAATCTCTAATCAATACTCTGATTACGTTGCAAATAGGCTTACTACATACCATCGTTGCTAAACTTTAACTGATCTGTAGCAATTTTAAACTGTTTGCATGCTGTATTGTGATATTTTTTACAGATTGATAGTGATTCCGTTACATTATTTGCTTTTGTTTTGCTTTTCTCTTGAGATAAAGGTAAGCTTACGCAACGTTCGAATTAATAGTGGTCATTTTTTTGTTATCTCTTAAGTCTACCGTTCGAATAAATTACTCATATTGCTGTTGTTGGAAATAGAACAAAGCTTTTTTTTTCATCGTTAAGAGAATAAAATTGTCTTTAAGACAACATATATTAGTATGCTGTTCGAATTAATGGTAGTTTGGGCTAATATTTGTTGATCTGGCAATTCTCATATAAATGGTAACGCTATCATGTACTTAGCTAAGTAATAATAGCTATTAAGAAGAACAATAAGAGCAATATATTAGTATCACTATGACAACCGAACTTTGCGGTTATTCTCATCCACTCGCGAAATACTTGCCAACAGGTTATGGGCCCAGGGCTTGCGTGTGTGCTCTAAGAAATAGTGTGAAGAAGATAAAAGAACGTGAGCTCGAAAAATTTCTGTGCATAACGGACCTCGCAAGCAGAAAAGTAAAAAACTGAAAATAAGTTTATGAAGCTAGAAGATGAGGCTAGTGAAGCGTTCAAGATATGGAAGCATGAGAACGACAAAGCTAAGGCAGTGCTGATTCTGTCGGTGAGTGCGTCGCAAGTAAACTATGTAAAGAGATAAACTTATGCAAAAGATGTATGAAACGAACTGGAAAAACTACATCGCTCATCTGGACCTGTTCGCAGGGTAACATTTTTTAAACAGTTTTTAACGAGAGGATGATGGACGGGACGGGCGCAATACATTTTAACACCCTTTATGTACAGTGTGCAACTAAAGTCACCGTACCCCTGATACATTTTCGCGAAATACGCTGTAACTTCGTCAATTTTTTATAAAACACAAAAGTTTTGATGAGGGTTGATAAAATAATCTTTTAACTACATAATACCGTTTAAATAATAGCAATATTTTATTTTAGTCTAATATTATACCTAAAAAACTAAAAGTATTCACATATTTGCGCTTACAAAAGTCACCGTACTCTTAATATTCAGACGTATTAATTAACTATAAATATGATATTACTAACTAAAATTATTAACTTAGTATCTAGTTGGATATCCCTTCATTTTAATCACCTCTCGGAGGCGATTTGGCATTGAAATGACTAGTTTTTCGATATAATCATTACCAAGTCTGCACCACTCCTGATGCAAAGCCTCTCTCAACAGATTTTTGCTGCTGATGTGGTGTTTTCGGATTTTTGTTTCGAGCATATTCCACACATGCTCTATTGGGTTTATGTCGGGACTCTGTGGTGGCGTCTCCAATAAATGAGGCGTGTTGTAGGCGAGAAAGAGACGGGTATTCATCGCCTTATGCTTAGGGTCATTATCTTGTTGGAAGTAATAATCTGACCCTATACCAAGTTTTTCAGCGCTGTTTTTCAAATTTTTTTGAGAATGTTAATGTAGGTGTATTGGTCCATCACTCCGTCAATAAACTCCAAGCTGCCAACGCCCGATGCAGCTATACAACCCCAAACCATAAGTCCACCGCCGCCGTGCTTTATCGTCTTTTTTGTATTTTTTGGGTTTAGGGCCTCTCCTGGTCTTCTCCACACGCGTAGGCGCCCGTCCGAGCCAAAAATGTTGAACTCTGACTCGTCTGAGAAGATCACCTTACGCCAAAAGTCAACTGGTTTGTCTACATACGCCTTCGAAAACTCCAAACGCTTCTTTCTATTTACTAAACTTACGTATGGCTTTTTGCGAGGAGTGTAAGACTTAAAGTCGTATGATTTTATGACCCTACGTATGGTTTGCGGGTGTACATCCTTCTGAGAAGTATTGCTTATCTCTGTTGCAATCTTTACAGCGCTGGAAAATGTATCCTTGTCCACCAAATGCTTTATTTGTCGCTTGTCGCGATCAGTAAGTGCAGATGGTCGGCCAGATCTTGTATTGTTTTCAATACGCCCTTCGTATTTAAAGCGGCCAATTACTGTTTGAATAGTTGACTTGGCTCTAGACATTAGATTAGCTATATCTACATACGACTTTTGCCCATTTGTGTAGAGATGCAATATCAGTTTACGTTCTTCTAAAGTTAACTCTTTACGCGTCATTTTTACGAGGAAATTAGCAAAATTTGACCAAAACAAATAATGCTCGCTAACAAGCACAACATTTTGAAGAATTGCACACATTTTTCAAAAAGTCCCGTTATGTTTAAGAAGAACTCTGGCGCCAGACAGTTCGACCCAAGCAAGAGTACGGTGACTTTTGTAAGCGCAAATATGTGAATACTCTTAGTTTTTTAGTTATATTATTAGACTAGAATAAAATATTGCTAGTATTTAAACGGTATTATGTAGTTAAAAGATTATTTGATCAACCCTCATTAAAACTTTTGTTTTATAAAAAATTGACGAAGTTACAGCGTATTTCGCGAAAATGTATCAGGGGTACGGTGACTTTAGTTGCACACTGTATATATAATAACATGGTAGGTGTGTGCATGCCCGTCGCAAAATCATATTCTTTATACGCATCAACGCTTTCATACCCTTCCCACAAATAATCATCGAAACTCTAATATTTTGTGTGCATGAGCGTGGCAAACGCCTTTAAGATTTCGGTATACTCTTCACTCAAAAGGAAAGAGCTAGGATCGTCGCGAAAAATTTCAATTTTTGTGCGCTGCTGAGTTCGATGATTTCAGAGACCATAGAGAGAGAAGAAAGAGATAGCGTGAGAGAGAGAGAGTAGGACAAATAGCACATAGCCATGCTTTATATAAAAAGGGACCATTCGGATTGAGCGCTCGCAGCGCACTGATTTCGTCGCGCGAACTTTTCATTGCCCGAGCCAGTAGATACCAAGCCGAGCAAATACGAAGTTGGATGGTACCTACTAGACAGATTTTCGGCGTTGAAAACGTTTGTTCTACAGTGTGTTATATGGTTAGTTGTATGGTTAGTGGTATGAGTCCAGATTCTTAGGTTATCGATAGCGGGGCAACTTCACATATGCGCACCTATAAGACAAGTATCGAATGGCGGCGCCAAATACTTTCTTACTATGATTGACGACAGGAGCCGTTAAATCCATGCTTACTTTATGCAACAGAAGTCGGAGGGGACCAAGCTATTTAAAGAACATGTACCGATGTTAGAGCATAAGAAAGGTTTGAAAGTGAAAATCATAAAAAGTGATAATGGTACTGAGTATGTCAACAAAGACGAGTGTGGGAACCAGCACAGGGATGCTAAGCAGCAATCGATGACTGGAAGGCAGATCCCATTAACTCTCTCTCTCTCGATAACTTCCCATTCTTTCTCTCTTTCTCGGAATTAAGTTTTAGTACTTGTGTGACCATTGAAGTGGACACATCGCAGCAGAAAACTATATATTGAAGCACATTGAAAATAAAGTGTTTTTCTAAAGTACTGGGTTATTACATTGGCGACGAGGAGAAAAAAAATGAGAGAACAAAACAATTATAAACAAAATCCGAACTAGCTTAATATAGGTAAATGAAAAAAAGAAAAGGGAGAAAAGAGAAACGAAAGCAATATAAATGCAGCGTGGCTGTGTCTGTGCAAAGTCCAATGCTTTGCTAGGATCCGTTAGTTTTTTAGTTCTCTTCGTTTTACGTTCATTGTGCGCACAAAAAAAAAAAAAAGAGGAAAAGAAAGGGAGAAAAGAGAAACGAAAGCAATATAAATGCAGCGTGGCTGTGTCTGTGCAAAGTCCAATGCTTTGCTAGAATCCGTTAGTTTTCTTGTCCTCTTCGTTTTACGTTCCTTGTGCGTACGAAAAAAAAAAGAGAGAAGAACGTGGAAAGAAATCTGACAAATGTCAGGGGCGGAATGCCGAGTGAATATGAAACAAATGTTTAATGAAGTGAATTATCTGACAGTGGTTGGTGACAGTTTGCCGATCAAATATTAAACAAATGTTTAATACAGAAAACTATCTGACAAAGGTCAGTGGCAGTTAGCCGATAAATTATTAAACAAATGTTTAATAAAGAGAACTATCTGACAAAGGTCAGTGGCAGTTAGCCGATCGAGTATTAAACAAATGTTTAATACAGAAAACTATCTGACAAAGGTCAGTGGCAGTTAGCCGATAAATTATTAAACAAATGTTTAATAAGGAGAACTATCTGACAAAGGTCAGTGGCAGTTTGCCGATCGAGTATTAAACAAATGTTTAATGCAGACAACTATCTGACAAAGGTCAGAGGCAGTTAGCCAATAAATTATTAAACAAATGTTTAATAAAGAGAACTATCTGACAAAGGTCAGAGGCAGTTTGCCGAAAAAAAAAAAATTAATAGAACAAATGTGTTGAGAATAATCGATTAATCACAGCTTGGTCGATAAAAGCATTGAATAATTGGTCTTTACTTTCAGGCAATCATCGATACTTATTCGCAATGGCCGAAGGCGTCATAAAACCTTTTCTGTGTGAAAGTTTGGGGAATGCAATACTCCAAAATGAATGGGAAAAGTGGCTGCGAGCTTTTAAGATTTATCTGGAGGTGGAAGAGGTCAAAACGCCAATTCAAAAAAAAAGAACAAAATTTTTACATTTGGGTGGTATGCAATTGCAGACGGTTGCGTACGCATTACCAGGGGCCATTGTGGAATTTAGTGAAGCCGATCAAAATGATGTTTTTTTTTTCTATAATGGTCGATAAATTGATAGCTTACTTCTCACCCAAGCAGAACTCAACTTTTGAAAAACACCTTTTCAGGAAAATCTCTCCTGAAGAAGATGAAACATTTGGGAAGTTCATGTTGCGTTTGCGGCAACAAATTCAAAAATGTAATTTCGGGTCTACGAAAGCCGAAATAGAAGAAATTTGTTTAAAAGATAAACTCATTGATACGTGGGCTAGTACAGAACTAAAAAAGAAGCTATTGGAAAAAGAACAAACGTTAAGCGAAATCATCGAAGCCTGTCAAGTTGATGAGGAAATAAATAAGCAGTCGCAGCTTATGCAATTGAAGTCATTGCCAGAAACCATAAATAAAATCACTAGCGGGAAATCAAGAAAAATGACTCAGAGCGATTGTGGAAGGTGCGGACGGCCAGGGCATAGGGAAGACAGCCAGATGTGCCCAACACGCCAGTTTAAATGCAATCGATGCTCTCGCGTAGGTCATTTTGCCCGCAAATGCAGAACAAACAGTAAACGTCCATACCCACAGTCGAAGGATAAGGTAACGAGGGGAAACTCCAAACGAAGATATGAGCACGGAGTTGAAAACGGGAACCCAGAGGCAAGTAAGACGATCCAACGGAATTGAGTGACGAGGAGTATGAAGAGACGATGCAATGCAGAATTGGAGGTGCAGATGTTTCCCTAGTAATTGATTCGGGATCCCGATTTAACCTTATCTCTCAAGACGATTGGTTAACTCTTCAATTAAAGAAAGCAACAGTTTTTAACATCCGCGGAAACTCGCAAAGTCATTCGTGAAAACTACCCTTTGCCGACATTTGAGTCTTTTATGACTAAATTAAGAAATGCCACAATCTTTTCACGACTGGATCTTAAAGACGCGTACAATCAGTTGGAGTTGGATGAAAAAAGTCGGCAGATAACAACCTTTATTACACCTCGCGGGCTATTTAGGTATAAGCGACTAATGTTTGGCATAAATGCGGCACCTGAAATTTTTCAACGACGAATGGAAGAACTTTTAGCACCGTGCAATAACGTCATGAATTATAGCGATGATATTATAATTTTTGGGAGTAGCAAGGAAGAGCACGATAAAGCATTGGAAAAAGTTCGAAACATTTTCAAAGATAATAATGTGACCCTGAGCAATGAGAAATGCAGGTGGGAAACAAACAGAATTAAATTTTTGGGACACATTTTAACAGAAAAAGGAATTGAAGTAGATCCTGATAAAATTCAATCGATTAGATTATTTAGGCCACCTAAAAATAAGGAAGAGACTCGTAGTTTCCTAGGGCTAGTAACCTATGTAGGCAAGTTCATTGCAGACCTAGCGGACCAAACAGAGCCTTTTGCGTGAGCTGTTAAAGAGAGATCGGAAATTTATTTGGTTACTAGCTGAAGAAAATGGGTTTCAGAAGCTAAAATCAGCGTTGACTAAGATCCCGGATCTCTCATATTTTAACCCCAACAATAAAACACGATTAATCGCTGATGCTAGTCCGGTGGCTCTCGGTGCAGTACTATTGCAATTTAACAATGAGGGGGAACCGAATATAATTGCATTTGCTAGTAGGAGCCTAACAGATGTAGAAAAGCGATACTCTCAAACGGAAAAGGAGAGTTTAGCTGTTTGGGCGGCAGAGAAATTCTATTTCTATCTAATGGGACTAGAGTTCGAATTAGTGACTGATCACAAACCACTGGAGACCATTTTTAAGCCTACATCAAAACCTCCAGCGCGTATTGAAAGATGGCTTCTGCGTCTTCAAGCGTATAAGTTCAAGGTCATTTACAAATCAGGAAAGGAAAATATAGCTGATAGTTTATCACGTTTGTGTGAGCAAACGCCATCCAGTTGTTACGACATCAAAGGAGAGCATAGCATATTACGAATTATTGAAAGCGCGACACCAATATCAATATCCATATCTGAAATCGCTGAAAGCAGCACACAAGATGAGGAAATAGTAGACGCAATGATGTGCCTTCAACAGGGCTCTTGGGACTCGGCAATGTCACATAAATTATACCCATTTCGACACGAGCTGTCAACGATTGGGACAATCATGCTAAGAGGAGTTCGAATTGTTATTCCATCAGCATTGAGACAGAAAGTACTGGAGCTTGCACATGAAGGACATCCGAGTGAATAAGCCATGAAGCGTAGATTGAGATCCAAAGTCTGGTGGCCCCAAGTTGACAGAGATACTGAGGAATTCGTAAAGAATTGCTTTGATTGTATTCTAGTATCACAAGCGATAAATCCACCGCCAATGAAGAGAACAGAATTCCCGAATGGGCCATGGATTTCGGTAGCTACAGATCTCTTAGGGCCATTACCCAACAATGAATATATATTAGTTTTAATAGACTATTACTCTAGATACATGGAGTTTAAATTCATTCGCTCCATCACATCAGAATCAATAATTGGGGCGTGTAGGGAAATTTTCAGTAGGCTGGGGTTCCCGAAAGAGTTACGAACCGATAATGGCCGACAGTATGTAAGCCTTGAGTTCAGAAACTTCTGTAAATCGTGCGGCATCGAGCAAATAACAACAGTCGAGGTCGAAAATATGAACAGGGCATTAGTCAAGCGGTTGAAGATAGCTCACCAAAACAAGAAGAATCTTAAGGACGAAATTCAGGCATTCACACTAATGTATAATGTAACCCCTCATGGTACCACAGGCACCCCTCCTACAGAGCTGATGTTCAACCGAGTCATTAGGGATAAAATTCCAGGTATACAAGATTTAGTGGGCGAGTTCACACACTCAGCGGAAAGGGATAATGACCTCATTAATAAACAGAAGGGGAAAGTGGTGGCAGACAAAAGGAGATGAGCAAAGGAAGTAAATATTAATGTAGGAGATAAGGTGGTTCTCAAGAATGTAGTTTTTCCCCACAAACTAACATCAAATTTTGACACTACTGAATATGAAGTCTTAAAGAAAGAAGGGAATATAGTACAAGTAGGTGGAGGAGGAAAAACGCTCACCAGAAATGCAAATCACCTTAAAAAGATCTCTAGTGAAATGGAATCGTCCGATGCTACCAACACAAAATCGGTTCCAATACCTGCTCCCTAACCAGACTCCTCAGTCAACCTCACAACCCGAAGAGCAGGCACCAGAGGAGGACTGCGGAAACTCCACCGAGGGATTAAAGCTTAAGCGCGTGAGGAAAGGAGGGATGTGGGAACCAGCACAGGGATGCTAAGCAGCAATCGATGACTGGAAGGCAGATCCCGTGAACTCTCTCTCTCTCGATAACTTCCCATTCTCTCTCTCTTTATCGGAATTAAGTTTTAGTACTTGTGTGACCATTGAAGTGGACACATCGCAGCAGAAAAATATATATTAAAGCACATTTAAAATAAAGTGTTTTTCTAAAGTACTGGGTTATTACAACGAGTATCTTAAGTTGTCTGGTAGTAAAAGGCAGCTGACTGCACCGTATACTCCGCATCAAAGTGCTATTGCTCAGCGGCGCAATCGGACACTGGTTGAGATGGCAAGCGTAATGTTTAATAGTGCAGCACTAAACGAAAATTTCTGGGCGGACACAGACGCGTGTGCTGCATACCTAGGAAACCGATTACCAACGAAAGCTCTAGATAACATCTGATTTGGAGAAC
Organism: Drosophila mayaguana; assembly: GCA_037075325.1. Classification (NCBI taxonomy): domain Eukaryota; kingdom Metazoa; phylum Arthropoda; class Insecta; order Diptera; family Drosophilidae; genus Drosophila; species Drosophila mayaguana. The sequence continues at coordinate 14,891,848 of JBAMCG010000037.1, read as the reverse complement.
CTTAACTTCCTTGATATTTTACATAAACCCCCTAATTATCTGTATCTGTTCAGATTGGATATATCGATGGTAATCATTTTCTTATAATTTATCGTTTAAGTCTCATCTTTACTATTCATTGTAATTTTTAAAAAGTTTCGAAAAATGGAATTATTTATATTTTGATGGAAAACGGAGTTACCTCAAGGCAGATAAGCTTAAAGTTTCCTGATGGCCATAAACCGATTAAATTATGCTGTATAACAACCACCAATTTCCTTGCCGTACTTTCGCAAAATAATAATTATGCTTTATGTATTTGTATATACGATTTAAATCAAACGAAAAAGGAGGGACATCCACCATGTATATCAACCACAAATTTGTCCGCCTCAAGTATTGCAACCGTTTTACAGATCTCGTTCATTGGGCCCGACAAATCATTTGCTTTAGGTGTCGGTTTTGAAAAAGGTGATATACGGCTATATTTTGCCTTAAGCCCGAGAAATGGAATACAATTAGCAATTAATGATCAAAATGAAATGAACGCTTGCAATGTATTCGTTGCAAGTTCGGGTGCAATATACTGTTTACAATTAAATGATAAAAATATAATCGATTCCAAAATAGTTATTGACAGCAATCACAATATGCCTAATCAGTGTTGCACTTTATCTCAACCAGCTGTTTCAGATTCATTTCTAGTTGTTGGTCGTGATGACGCCATCTACTGTTTTAGGCGCGATTGTCGAGGACCATGTTATGCTATTGAAGGACATAAGCAATTTCTTTCATGGATTGACAATTATCTTCTTGCTGTAGTTAAAACTAATTTTGGATCAGCCATTACAGTCGTTGATATTGATAACAAGTTAATTTTATTACACAAGCGAATATCCACTGTGCTTGACTGTGTAAGTTCCAATAAACTCTACTGCTTTATAACCAAAGATGAAAGTTCTAAAGATGTAAATGTCTATAAGTTAAAAGAGTTTCCGACAAATTAAGTTAAGTTAAAACACTTATTGCAAAGTGTATGCATAATAACGCACTAATGATGATGCGAAAATGAGAAAGTCAGCATCAATATGATGGCCTATTTACGTTTAAAATACGGTAATAATTTATTGGTTAAAGGATTGTATGCTAGAGCAGTTACTGAATATGCTCAAACCATCGGAATTTTGAAACCTTACCAAATAATTTCAAAACTATTAAGTTCAAGATACTATGATAATTTAATACAGTATGTAAATAAATTATTAGAAAGTAAAATCGCTACAAGTGAGCATCAAAAATTACTTGAAATATGCTTTGATCGCCAAAGGCTCTGTTCGAGGATTGGAAAATTATGGATTACTAGAAATGATACCCACATTACTGATTTTAAACAAATATCAGATATAAATATTAATATATCAGATATTAATTATACAAGGAATAATTTTCAAGACGTCGACTTTCGTAATGTTGACGAAGATGATATTTTTAATTTTTTCCTCGAGTATGGACGTGAAGTTTTAATGACTGATTCAACTATCGTTTTAAATACTTTGAAATCTTTGGTAAAAACCCATAAAATTAAAAACATACTTCGTTTTTTAATGATATTTCCAGATTATTCAGAACTTAACGCGAATTTATTATCTTACTATATAGAGAACTATTCACCCTGCGATGAAAAATTACTCTATTATCTGCTTATACTTTATTTGGGATTATGGCAAGAAAATAAAATATTATCCAAGGATATAACTAATTTAATAAAGAAAATGCCAATTAGATTTGAGAAAATATTGACCCTTTCAAAGACCTATTTATTTGCCATTGGAGTTGAAAATTTGGATACTAATGAGGAATGTGAAATGATTTCTGAAGATGATAAAAGCTTTCTACAATGCTTAGATCAACACATAAAAAAGGACCCGAATCTTGCATCATTGTTGACAATCGGTCCACGGTCATTGCTCACGATATTGCAGAAAGTGTGTGTTGGATCCGATATAAAAATAAAAGATTTGTAGTGAATAACGTGGATGTTTTTATACGGAGTGGTTTGCAGTGCACGCGCTAGATCCGGCTATTCATCGGGAAATGGGGAGAGGGTTAAGGGGAATCTGCAACTCCTTGCGCTACTTTATTATATTTATATAATGATTTTGCGTGCTACTATCGGACATACTCGGCCAGTTATAAAGAAACAGAAGAGAGAGAGAGATAGAAAAGAGACGCACAAACATACATACCTTCCCAAGCTAAGTTTCGCTGCACAGGCCAGTGAAGGCCGGTCCAGCGAAAGTTGGCCTTAGATGTTAAGGCGACCGACCTTGCCCACCCTACCTTGATCGCTGGCTTCCTGCGCCACTCTTAGCGATCCCATACCCAGCTTGGGGAATTAATACACCTCTACACGGCTGAGTCGCATGGCCCCCAAATAACTTTTTAATTCAGTTTCATTATGTGGTACATATGTATTTGCAATTCAATTCTTCAATGCGTAATTTAGACATTTACAATAAAAAAGGAAAGGGTATACAGAAAAGAAGGGGAATGGAAAGCGAAGCAGACAAAAACTGATAAGGGAGCTTTTGAAATCGACAAGTGGATCAAAGGAGAGAGCGGGAGCTTTTGCATACACCTATGCGAATTGGTAAACAGCTGTAAAGCACACCGAAAAGGTCAGTGAACGGGTTGGCTCAGCTGGCGGACAAAAACATAGGAACGAAAGATTATTTTAACATTACTTTTTCATTCTGCTTTGCAATACATGTAATTTAATAACAAAGACCCAATAACAACGACTTATACTTTTAACATTTGTCGCTCACCTACGGCAGTGTCCAACGATGAAAGCGCTTCCATGAAGGTTTATGCTGTGGGCTATGGTCGAATAAAAGAAATGCTTATGTGAAACAAAAAGAACAGAAAAAAAAATAATGCAAATAAAATTTTTAAAAAATACGAAGACAAATGGAAATGTTTAACAGTGGACAGTGGGAAAGGTTAGGGCTGTTACAAAATATTAAAAGGGATGACTAAGACTAACTTAATAATTAGGATATATATTTAAAAGTTTATTAAAAATAACAAATAAAAAAAAAATTCCGTGTTGTCTCCGACAACTGACGGCCAAAAATAAGTATTGTGCGGCTCACGAAGGTGGACGACGTTAAATATTCTGCTCGCTCGATCGATGCTTGTTTATTCACAAGTAGTGTGTGTGTGCGTTTCACTTGAACTTAGTCTCAGCCGGTAATGTGGTAATTTGGGCAGCAACTGGAAGTTTTTTTTTTTTTTGACTGCTCCAAGTATTTCGGGAGTGCATGCACGCAAGTGCAGCGAAAAATAAAATAAAATTTTCTGACTGGGTGCCAAACCTGCAAATAGGTTTGGGCGTTTCGGTAAAGGCATTGCTTAGCTTACCACTAAGACTTACCACTTAACTGCTTGGCACTAGCACAAAAAAACTTCAACTACACACAATTGTATTTTTTGTTATAAATCTTTTTTTTTCATCCTTTTTTATAAACAAAATGTTGTATACAATTTAAAAACTGTCTGCGGTGATTAACAACTTTCACTCTTGACGTGTGAATAATTAATGAAATATGGCCGCAGCTTTGAGCGGCAAGCCAGCGCTTGGGAACAGTTTTTTTTTTTTCTTTTTATCTTTTTCCCTATTTCCCTGGAAATTGACAAATTCATCTGTTAATAAATGTTGTCAAATCTTTTGCCGTTGTGGTCTGCGGAACTAAATCGGAACAGCGGGACTCAAGGAGTCTGCTTTTAGGCAGTCTCGATAATTATAAAAGAGTTGACCTTTTGGTATTCCAACGCCACTACAAAACCCCCCTACCAAAATCACACTTATAGAGTGACTCGCGCTGGACTCTGCGATTATTGTTTTAAATCTTTTGCATGGTATTTACCAAGCAAACGACCTTGCAAATCTTCAATTTCATAATAGCTATCGCCTAGTATTTTCCTAATCCTTGCCTTAACAAAGTTCGGAGCTAACTTTGCGTTGAAGCCCCTTACAAAGTTACTCTGCTGAAAATTACGCCTATAGACTTCCTGGCCTACCAAAAACGTTACATCCCGGCAACGCATATTATATGTATTCTCGTTTCGATTGCGTTGCTGTTGCATGCAATTTTTCGCCCTGTCGCGTATAAGATCGAATGAATCGTCGCGATTAAATCGAATAGCACGATCTTCTAAAAAGTTTAAATTGCGTAACAGTTTGTATGTTGAGGCATTGGTCACCATATTTTGGCCAAATGCAATTCTGTAAGGGCTAGTTCCGATAGCTGAGTGCACGTCGGAACGCAAAGCGCAACAAATAGAACTCAGGTGGGCGTCCCAATCTTTTTGGTCAGGCGCAATATATGATTTTATTGCCGCTATCACCGATCGGTTGACTCGTTCCGAAGCATTTGCTTGTGGGGTATAAACGGCAGTATATGAATGATTAATTCCATATTTTTGCAATAGTGCATTGAACACCTGAGACTTGAATTGAACTCCATTATCAGAAACAATAGTTTCGGGAACTCCGAAGCAATGAAACAACTCCTGCTCTAAATAGCTTGTGATGGCGTCTGCAGTCAGATTTTTGACTGGTTTCAAAAAAGGAAATTTGGACATATGGTCTAAAACAACAAAGACTCCTACATTAGCGGCGCGACTTCGTGGATATGGACCTAGAAAGTCAACGTAGAGTTTTTGGAACACGCGTTGCGTTGAACCAGATTTCCCTAAGGGTGGGCGTAAGGTATAATTCGGGTGCTTATTGCACTTGCAACTCTCGCAATCGTTCACGAATTTTTTTACGTCCACTGCCATCTGTGGCCAATAAAAATAGCGACGTAGCTTGCCTAGCATCTTATTTATGCCAGGGTGAGATGCCATTGGAGGCTCATGGGCCTTCTTAAGGACTTCATTTTTAAATTTAATTTCTGTAGTGATTTTGCCTATAATATTCTGCGCTTTCCCATCAGCAGTGCGTACAGCCGAATTCATGGGCTTAAATACAATTTTGGAATTAAGAACGTGATTATAAAAATTACCACCAATACAGCTTATGGACGCACCTGTGTCCATTAGGCCAGTAATACTTTTTCCTAACATACTGACAACTGCATACGGCCTAATATCTTGAGCATTTGCTATCACGGTTAACATTAATTGCTTCTGCTCAATCTTACGACATTTTTTTCCTGAAGAGCGACGTATTTGAGAGCGAGATGTTGAACTTATTTGAGTATGTATTGTTTTGGAAGAAGAATTATAAAGTTGCGAGGTAGTAATTGGTTTGGTTGTATTGTCGGCGGATTGATAATCTACTATGTGTTGGTTGATGTCGACTTCATTTGTTTGCGTGCACTGGTCGACGGTGCACGGCCTGACGAGTTTTTTGAATGGGTGTTGCATTTCTTGCACGAAGGTTTATACGTGTCGGGTTTGCCACAACCATAACAAAATATGCGTCGGTCTGCCGTACAATCTTGGTACCTGTGCCCTTTCGCATTACAGTTCCAGCACAGTAAATTTACTGCTGATATTTCTGGACTGTCCTCTTCCTCATACTGGGACTCGTGTTCTACTGCCATTCCACTTATTGTGTGACGTGGCATGGGTATAGGATGCGGCCGAGTCACCAATGGTTTGCCAACCGTTTGCAAAAATATTTCGCGTGTGCGCACCAAATGTCGCAACTGGGCAATTCTCTCAATTTTCTCGTAAAGGAGTTCGTACTGAATCTCCGGGAGCAAATTATTACGGAGAATTTGGAGCAGAGATGAAAAAGTTTGTCCGAAAGTACTACAATGGCCTCATGAAACTTCTGCTTACGCCTATCGATAGCAGCTCGAATATGAATGTCCGTTCTATCATCTTTGAATTGCTCACGAAGTGCAAAACAAAGTTCTTGCCAGCGTATCTCAGGCACACTTTTATGATAACGCCAAAACCAATCACTCGCACTACCCTCAAAAAGGTTGCTAGCATACCTAGACAACAGCTCAAAATTGCCTTCTAAAGTCTGATGCGTTAGAGCTTCAGTTCGGTAAATAAAATCGTCAACCGACAATGTCGTTTTACCATTGAAGCGAATCTTCCAATTTGCTATTATTTGGCTGATTCTATCTGGCCGTAAATCCATTCCTACTGAACTGAGTCTGTTGTTGGAATGGGTGCCTGCTACAGTTGAGGCTGGTCGAAACTCATGTTGAGCAAGATTGCTAGGATTTTCTTGTACTGGCAGTATGGGACTGCGAATTATTGGCGGTACTGAAGAAGAAGAAAGTAGTTTCTGAAAACCACTCTCTATCGCCTGGGACAACGTCTCACTTTGTCTCAACGAGACCTGGGCTATCAACTCTGTTTGCTGAAGTGAAGCGGCCGCAATGGCATCTGCTATTATTGCAGCCAAGTCTGAAACAGGAGGCGACGCCACTGATGGAGCCAGCACTGGTGACGAAATGACACCTTCAGACATATTGGAGGCTGCTGTTTTCCTTGCCTGCGATCTAGTTTTAGTTGCTGTAATTGAACCTGATGGCTTATCCATTAATGATTCGGTGCTGGTATCAACACTCGGTAAACGCAACAACTGTTTGCAAACTGGACAAACTGCCTTATTAGTTATTTTTGTATTAAAACACAATTGATGAAAAGAATGACCACAACTTGCTTTGTATAACTGGCTTTCATTGATAACAGATTCAGAGCAAATAAAACAGTTCACGATGAGCTCGTCAGGCCGAGATAAATTTTCGCTACTACGGGTTAAAGGCATATTGAAATTTCGATTTTTTTTTTTAAATATAAAGAAAACAACTAAATTCCTAGATAAGTAAATAAAAACTTAACTGACGACAAAAAAGGTTGGCATAAAAAAACTAATAAATTCAACTCACTAATAATAAGAAGGAATACAATAAGGCACTAATATATCAGCTAATGGGTAATTCTAAATATAAGCAAAAAAAGAAAATAAAAGATTTAAGTTTTAAATAAAAGCAAAACGCAAAAAGCAAATAAATTAAAACGGTAAATAAATGGTATCTGCAAAAAAAATATAAAATAATAAGTAAACCAAATTCAAAAGAATATCTCAATTACATACGATTTGAGGGTACCATGCGAACACATCCAATAGACAAGTTTAGACAAGTATAATTTGTGCTAAGAAGATAGAAAGTTTTAGTAAAGAATAAAAAGAGTGTATTATTTAGGCAGCAGGTCATGGTCTCAAACCAGAAATACCTGACTCCAGCCGAAATAACTATTAGAGAAACACATGTGCGTATATTGGCATCATGAGATCAATACAAACCACGCTAGCTAGTTGTATTAAAGATATACTTCATGATTATTAAAATTGCCAATTACTCTGATTGATAACACTATACCTTAGACTGATGGTTATGAATATCATCTTGCGCGGAGGATAATAGAACGTGTCCATTGAAATCCACATCCAGCAACAAGATCATTACAAAAACAAAAACAAAAAGCGATAATATCATAAACCAAGGTCATGACTAAAATTATAGCCATTAGGACGACGATATTACAATCACATTGCGCGGAGGCTAATAGCACTTGTCCATTGGAAAGCCCATCCAGCAGCAAGAATATGTTTGAATACGCACGTCTTTTAGATATAGTGAATCTTTTGGAAAGCAAGAACATTCAAGTTATGTGTGTATAAATACTTGAATACATAATTTGCTTTCACGCGCACTTTGACATATACAATATGCATATATATATGTATAAATATTTTCTTTTATCTTTTTTTTTTTTTATTTTTTTGATTCTAATACAAATGGACCGAGACATGCCGAAGTTATGAAATAAGTCAGCTGATAATGACTTGAATCGATTGTTGTTGGGGCTGCCGGACTATCGGCCCCATATTGGGCGCCAAATAAATATAATTTTTAAAATAATACTGTAGTGAATAACGTGCGCGGATGTTTTTATACGGAGTGGTTTGCAGTGCACGCGCTAGATCCGGCTATTCATCGGGAAATGGGGAGAGGGTTAAGGGGAATCTGCAACTCCTTGCGCTACTTTATTATATTTATATAATGATTTTGCGTGCTACTATCGGACATACTCGGCCAGTTATAAAGAAACAGAAGAGAGAGAGAGAGAGATAGAAAAGAGACGCACAAACATACATACCTTCCCAAGCTAAGTTTCGCTGCACAGGCCAGTGAAGGCCGGTCCAGCGAAAGTTGGCCTTAGATGTTAAGGCGACCGACCTTGCCCACCCTACCTTGATCGCTGGCTTTCTGCGCCACTCTTAGCGATCCCATACCCAGCTTGGGGAATTAATACACCTCTACACGGCTGAGTCGCATGGCCCCCAAATAACTTCTTAATTCAGTTTCATTATGTGGTACATATGTATTTGCAATTCAATTCTTCAATGCGTAATTTAGACATTTACAATAAAAAAGGAAAGGGTATACAGAAAAGAAGGGGAATGGAAAGCGAAGCGGACAAAAACTGATAAGGGAGCTTTTGAAATCGACAAGTGGATCAAAGGAGAGAGCGGGAGCTTTTGCATACACCTATGCGAATTGGTAAACAGCTGTAAAGCACACCGAAAAGGTCAGTGAACGGGTTGGCTCAGCTGGCGGACAAAAACATAGGAACGAAAGATTATTTTAACATTACTTTTTCATTCTGCTTTGCAATACATGTAATTTAATAACAAAGACCCAATAACAACGACTTATACTTTTAACATTTGTCGCTCACCTACGGCAGTGTCCAACGATGAAAGCGCTTCCATGAAGGTTTATGCTGTGGGCTATGGTCGAATAAAAGAAATGCTTATGTGAAACAAAAAGAACAGAAAAAAAATAATGCAAATAAAATTTTTAAAAAATACGAAGACAAATGGAAATGTTTAACAGTGGACAGTGGGAAAGGTTAGGGCTGTTACAAAATATTAAAAGGGATGACTAAGACTAACTTAATAATTAGGATATATATTTAAAAGTTTATTAAAAATAACAAATAAAAAAAAAATTCCGTGTTGTCTCCGACAACTGACGGCCAAAAATAAGTATTGTGCGGCTCACGAAGGTGGACGACGTTAAATATTCTGCTCGCTCGATCGATGCTTGTTTATTCACAAGTGGTGTGTGTGGCAGCAACTGGAAAAATTTTTTTTTTTTTTGACTGCTCCAAGTATTTCGGGAGTGCATGCACGCAAGTGCAGCGAAAAATAAAATAAAATTTTCTGACTGGGTGCCAAACCTGCAAATAGGTTTGGGCGTTTCGGTAAAGCCATTGATTAGCTTACCACTAAGACTTACCACTTAACTGCTTGGCACTAGCACAAAAAAACTTCAACTACACACAATTGTATTTTTTGTTATAAATCTTTTTTTTTCATCCTTTTTTATAAACAAAATTTTGTATACAATTTAAAAACTGTCTGCGGTGATTAACAACTTTCACTCTTGACGTGTGAATAATTAAAGAAATATGGCCGCAGCTTTGAGCGGCAAGCCAGCGCTTGGGAACAGTTTTTTTTTTCCTTTTTATCTTTTTCCCTATTTCCCTGGAAATTGACAAATTCATCTGTTAATAAATGTTGTCAAATCTTTTGCCGTTGTGGTCTGCGGAACTAAATCGGAACAGCGGGACTCGAGGAGTCTGCTTTTAGGCAGTCTCGATAATTATAAAAGAGTTGACCTTTTGGTATTCCAGCGCCACTACAGATTGTAAACCGTTTTTAAGTGAACAATTCATGAAAAGCTTTATGGATGCAAAGTGTGAGCTAGAGTCCATTGGAGATCTTAACTATGAAATAGCAATGAATAGCTCGCTGGAATCACATTACAAATTGAATCCAATAGAATTTCGTAACAAGTATTGCGATGTTTGTCGGCAATCGTTGCATATGCCAACGATTTATTACCTTTGTCAGCATTCATCCCATAAAGATTGCCTACTCACTAATTATAACACAGATAACTACGTTGACGTCGGATGTGGGTTGTGTGGTACTGACTTAGAATACCTTGAATTAGATGATGAACAACTTGATTTAATCACTAAGTCCCATGATATAATAAAGGGGGTCTCAAATATTTTCGCAACTGGAATCAATAGCTTATTAACATCAAATGAGTGTTAAAAAAATATTACGAAGCTAGCGTATCCTATGATCGAAATACATCAGAATATTCAAATAATCCATTTAATGAAAATTATGATTCTAACTACAACTGTTTTTAAATTCTTTGGTAATTTTGTATAAAAATATAAATACACCATGTATTAAATAGTAATATTAAATATAAAATAAAGCTGAATTTTAAATTCAATTTATGAGTTGCTTAGCATTTACATTTATAGAATAAACCAATGTATGCGTCTGACATTCATTGGTATCGGTTTATAATAATTATGATTATTTTAATAATGTACTGTTTTTGTTGATTACAGGTTAAGGTAATTTACTTTCATCAATAGTGGTAGGAGACGTACGTTTTTTCGACGACATGTATTGGCGTAGGTTCTTTGCTGTTATTTGGGTTGCCACTGGGAGCGACCACTGAACGCGAAATTATAACAGCATCACTACAACTAAGAAAACGTATGGAGTGATAGGTTTAGTAAATTTTTATAAAATATTTTCGTTTTTTTTCTGCCAATTACAGCGGATAATGTGGACAACGTTGGGGAGGAGCAATTCCGTTTCATGCCGTCTGGTATTAAGTGGCTTAAATCCAGATACTCTTGCAATATTGAATCGTATTTCTCGGTAAGAAATCCGTCTCTAGTTTTTGAATGGAAATACCGACAGTGACGTATCTTATATGATACAAAGAACAGTACACAAATGCTCCCAAAGTGGTCGACACATCAATTATGTTGGCATTTAATGGCAAATGTTTATACATTACGTCAAAATTTTTGACGTCAGCATAAATTTTAACAAGCTGTGCAGAAACAGAAGCTTTTCGTTTCACTCAACCAAACGGTTTTTTGCCGAGCGCTAACGAACTCGGCGGCTAACAGTTTCAATCGGTTGCTCTCTGCGTCTTTTCTCAAATGTGAGTGAAAAACACTTATTTTCAGACAACGAGAAACGGTCAACAGTTATTTGCGAACTCTTATAAAAAGACTTAATAGACATTGATACACGGAAGGAAACATATTTATGGAAGAAATTTACATGCGTGTGCCACTGATATATATAAATAACATTAATGGATATGCATAAGACGGAAAGAAACATTTTTATGAAATTTAAAATATATAAACGAAATTATAATATAATAAAATTTCAATTTTAAAACACGCAAAAACGTTGCACTTACTATGTGTGTGCCTGTGTGTAAAACCAACAATCAAATTTGAAATCTTTTCGTTGATGGTTTGGAGTGCAGATCTCGCCAGGGAGTTTGAGAACGGATAGAACTAAGAGGAGTCAAATTAACAATCCCAAGCCTAAGGATGTGCGGACTTGGCTGCTATATAATTATGGTAAAGTTATTGATACATCAAACTGAACTCCACAGAACATGTGGACCTACATGAAGAAAAAAAACGCGCTTAAATAAAAGGTGTTATTCTAAAATAGTAGCAAAAAATACCCATCGAATAGCTAACAAAGCGGGACGATTCAATGAAAGCCTCCTCCAATATGTGTTGAATGCTACGAGATAGAGGTCTGTTGATAATCCTCAAACTAGTACTCCTTTGCCTTCTAAACTAAATCGCTGTTATCGTAAATGCAATATTGTTTTGCTTAAGGATTTAATTAATTCGACAGACTGGTCTCTTTTATATGCGTCTGTTGATATTAATTTAGCAGCATCGTTTTTTATAATACCTTACACTGCATGTGTGCGTCCCTCTATATCGTCCATTTCAAATAAACTGCCTTGGTTCAATAAGACTCTTTTGAATTTAAGAAATATTAAAACTAAATGTTTCAAAAAGTATAAAAAGTCTGGCTCATGTTTCTTTCTCGCCTGGTGCTGACAATATTCCAAGTTGTATGATTAAAGAGTGTAGTGTTTCTCTTTAGTCACCTTTAAAAAAAATTTTTTAATTTATCTTTGGAAACTTCTGTGTTTCCTTCAATTTTTTAAAGAGTCTTTCATATTCCGCTATATAAAAAAAAGTGGAAGATCTGATATCTCAAATTATTGAGGTTTAGCGAAATTATCTGCTATTTCGAAGTTATTTGAAAAAAATATAACATCGGCCATGTACCATTCTTGCAAATCGACGATTCAACCATCCCAACATGGTATTGTTCAGAATCGTTAAACGTCCTATAATTTACTTGAATTTACTTCACTTGTCAATGACAGTTTTTCTAAAAAAAATGCAAACTGATGTTATTTATACTGACTTCAGTAAAGCATTTGACTCAGTTCACTACCAGATTCTAATCATAAAGCTTGAACGCTTAGGATTTTCCACTAAACTTGTGTTCTGGATTTCATCCTATTTGAAGGGCAGAACCCAAAGAGTCTTACTGAGGACAGCTATTTCCAAACTTATCTTTGTTTCGTCTGGTGTACCTCAGAGTAGACATTTAGGGCCATTACTCTTTTCACTTTTTATAAATGACCTTCCCAGCTGTATCTCTTATTCCACTATATTTATGTATGCGGATGATTTAAAAGTTTGCCTTCCATACTCCAGAGCAAATGGGCATCTACAACTTCAAAACAAGTAAGGAAGCTCTAGTCGAGCTGCTCGACTAGGAGATACCCTGATCCCTACAAAGAGCTGATATTCACGCACGCATAAGCACGCGCTCTGCTAACTGCGCAGTAAGCAGTGACTGCGCTTGGGCTGCGCTGCAGTGTGGGCAATATTATGAGAATTTTGTTGCTGAATAATTTCTCCTATAGTAGGACTATCTTCATGAAACTTTTAGAACGTGAACACAATGTGCAAAGGTATGTACATTCCAAAGCACAAGTCTCTAGTACTTAAAATACGTTTTTTGCAAATTGTGGGCGAAGGGGGCGTGGTATCCAAAATCTGTAAATGACAAAATTTGCGTATTGATCAGATATATATACACACCAAATCTGAAGTCTCCAGGTCCAGCAATAAAATTACGGTGAATATACAAAATCAATTTATCGATTATTCGCGATAAAAAAGTAATCGGACGAGTTATCGAAAAAAAAGAAAAACTTGTACTGCGTATGGTATACATGAGTATGCATACAAAATTTGAAGTCTCTAGCTATTATATCTTCTGAGATCTAGGCGTTCATACGGACGGACGGACGGACGAACAGACGGACAGGGCTATATCGACTCAGCTCGTCGCCCTGATCAAGAATATATATACTTTATGGGGTCTGCCACGCCTCCTTCTGCCCGTTACATACTTTTCACAAAACCATTATACCATGATTTCCCATTTTTAATGGGATCAGGGTATAATGACCTTAATGCATTTCAACTTTGGTATGTGGCGAATCAGTTGCACATAAATTGCACAAAGTGCAATGTATGACAATTACCTTCAGTCGTACCATTCCTTATATTGTTGACTATAAAATTAGTAACATTTACTTGCAACGCATCTTTAGAGTCAAAGATCTTGGTGTTCTCTTTGACTGTAACCTTAAAATCAATCTTCTTATTTCTACCATCATAAATGAAGCCTAAAGTATGCTTGGCTTTATTAAACGTTGGGCTAAGGAATTTACAGATTCTTTTACTACCAGGCAACTATTTATTTCGCTTGTGCGTCCTATCTTTGAGTATTGCTCAGTTGTATGGTCTCCTCAACATAAACTGTATCGGGATCGTATTGAATCGGTTCAGAAACAGTTTCTTCTTTGCGTTAGGGGATCTTAACTGGGACAGTAATTTACGATTACCGTCTTACCATAGTAGGCTTCAACTCATTGATCTTCCATTGTTAATTTTGGGAATTGTTTTTCTGCATAAATTGATTAATGGTAATATTGATTCCTCCTCATTGTTGATGCGTCTTAATTTTTCGACTCCGTCCGCTTTACCTACCATTTTTTACTACGGATTATTCATTGCATAGTGCGTTTCATTTTAATATTTATCATCACGTTTTTTACTTAGAGCTCTCTCTTCCTAATATAAAATCCTTGCTTCTATCTTACCTTAGGGAAATCACTCGCAGTACGTAAACATATGCATTGGTAACATTCTGCTGCCGCCAATGTTGCAGTGATTTCTCTATCCTATTCTATATTTCTATTTTATCTCTTCCCTTTCTTTTTTCTTTCAATTTCTTATTCTATTTCCTTTAACTATCTTGTCATTTTTTTAACACTTTGCTATTTAATGACTTATTGTTATCTTAAAATTATATTAACTATATTTAAGTTCTTTTAATCTTTATTTGAATTTATCATGTTAACTCTCTCTTTGCATATTTCAATAGTATCACTGACCATATTTGGCTATGAATTGGGGCAGCGCTGGCCGGACTGGCAAATAAAATACCCCCATCGTGTGTGTGATGTTATTGTAATAATGTTCTGTACTTTTTTAGGCTATACAATTATAGTTTTAGGTTTTTTACCTAAGTTGACTTCTTAATTGTCAATATCTTTTAAATAAATAAATATCGTACTAGGTATTTGCAAACTTTGATTTAAGTTATTTGTTAAATAAGTAAGTATTGCTTACTTTAATATTTTGTGTTTCTTGACAATGTAAGTTTTTGTTGTTTATTTTGTTACCTATTTTTAGTTTATAATCTGTTTTTTTTAATGACCTTAAAAGTTCTTGCTTACTTTTACATAGAAGACCCCAACAGCATTAATTTATATATAGCCAACAGTCAAACTCTTATGGACTTCAATTATAGAAAGTAAGTATTAAACCTAACTACATTAACGAGTTGTACTTAAATGGTATAAACGTCATTATCCCTGGACACAAATATTTATAAAAATTTCAAGCAGACAGAAATCAGGACAATAAGTTGTTAAGAGACGCGAGCTTGTAAATATAACGTATCTTACCTCTTCGCAGAGAGCAAGCATTCGCCGCGTGCTTTCCAAAGACTGAAATAGAATTCAAAGTTATATTAGAAATGATTTAAAAAAAAAAACCTTAGTATATTAAGTCCTTACACAATACGTGTGCAGAAACAAGACTAAACAAGTTCAAAATTTCAATTTCGATATATTTAAAAATACAAAAAATAGAAATCTGTTCCCAAAAAGCATGCACATACCCACTCCCACTCCTTCAATTCTGTTTAGCTCGGCTGAATATTCTGCCTTGAGTCATATATGAGCGCACTCTGTCACTCAACCCATTTTCGGCCTAGCTTTTATGTTACTCAAAATACATATACACTCGCAGCGACTGCGCTCGGGCTGCACTGTGGTAATATTATGAGAGTTTTGTTGCTGAATAATTTTTCTCGTAGTGGGATTATCTTCATGAAACTTTCAGAACGTGATCATGATATTCAAATGGGTGTATATTCCAAAGCACAAGTCTCTAGGACCTAAAATTTTTACAAATTGGGGGCGTAGGGGGCGTGGTATCCAACATCTGTAAATTACAAAATCTTCGTATTGATCAAATGTATTTATAAAGTAAATCTGAAGTCTCCAGGTCTAAAAGTATTCAAATTATTCAAATAGATACTATCGAAAATTACCGAAAAATAGTTTTGACAGTTAATCCGACAATCTTCAATAATGATTAAATGACTTAGTTCGTATGGATAGAGAACACGCACGTTCAGATATACGTACAATGCGCAGCACGAAATAAAATCTTAACATAATATTCCAGACTCTAATAACTCGATTCAATCTACATACTAGACCTTCATTGATAGTAAATTAGGACTCATGTAATTTTTTAAAATAGTAGTTACCTCATCAGCAACGCCCTGCGACTTAATCTGCAATTCTTCCAGTTCTGTTTTTGGAACCTGTGGACCAGGTATTTCATCCGAAGGCTCCGCTGGCATCCTAAATAAAAAGGATAGTTTGAAAATTAATAAATAATAAGCAATTCTTAATTTAAAATATTGTATTGAAATTATTATATAAAATATTTTTACATACACTTCTTGCTTAGAAGTATACCATATATTTTGAAAAGTATATTCAGACCTTAAAAAAAATGAGCTACATTCTGAGGAAAATCTAAACAATTGGTATTAATCTTTGCGTAATATACAAACTTTATAAAGATAATCAATAAAATACACGTACGCACATAGATCATTCAATATGTTAAATAATCTATAATAATATTCAGAATACTATTTTCATTTTCAATGATTTAAAGTATATAAGTATGTTCATATGTACATTATTATTAAATATTGTAATGTATTGTCAATATTCAGTAAACGTGCACATTTCGATAAAGCATTCAACTATTCATTTTTATTCTGGGTAAATGACGTCATACGGTCCATATTTGTAATTAAATCATTTAGTTTTGGATTAGCTCCATGCTCTCGAATACCGGCATAGAAAATATGTTTTATTTATTCTGGTTATATTTTTTCGACAAGCCACATTATGTAGCAGACATACAGCATCGAGTTATCGAAATGACCGTTAAGCGCTCCGTTTCGATTTTCAGATACAGAAGTAGGTAAGAAAGTTTTAAAAAAGCTGTGTACATAACATATAAGACATCACATTTAATAATTCCGCATTGATCTCTCTTCGACAATTACTAATTTCTGCTTGACTACGAAATCCCATGATCCCTTCCAGGAACTAATATTTTAACAATTCTTCGCGTCTTTCTGCTTCCCAAGAAACACAAACACTCAACCACACAGACACATCTTTATGAAACTTTTATATCATGATTTGCCAAAGCACAAGTCTCTAGTATTTTAAATACGCCTTTTATAAATGTAGTGGTGAGGGGGTGGATATAAGAGCGGGGAGTGAATTATAACTAAATTCAAAATTCTATAAACATCTTCTGAATATGTATTTAAAATTTGGAGACTCTATCTTTAAAAATGTATGAGATATATTTTTATCACTGAATTTCGATAAGCTTTTTAATCGATAACAAAATAACGGAATCAGTTATCGATTTAGTGATAAACTCGATATGCGCGCTAAGTATACGCACTAACCATACAACACATAGACTAGACATGTAGAACAAACGTTTTCAACGACGAAAAAGGGACCATTCGGCTTGAGCGCTCGCAGCGCACTGATTTCGTCGCGCGAACTTTTCATTGCCCGAGCCAGTAGATACCAAGCCGAGCAAATACGAAGTTAGGTGGTCCCTGCTAGATAGATTTTCGGCGTTGAAAAAATTCGTTCTACATGTCCAGTCTATGTGTTGTATGATTAGTGGTTCAGGGTATAAAAATATAATCACTAACCATAGAACACATAGACTGGACACGCTGAAGAAAGATTTTGTCCAACTTTTTTTTGGGCGAGGTTACCCCACACAACTTCGTATTCGCTCGGCTTCTTACTTTTAGGTTCGGCGTACGAAAATTCACGACAGCACAATCATTTCGCTTCAAGCGTTCGACCGAGATGGTCGACATTTGAAATAAAGTGACTATGCTAAATTTTTTTTTCTTCCTCTCTCTCTCTCTCTCTTTCTCTCTCTCTCTCTCTCTCTCTCTCTCTGTGCTCTCTGCTCTCTCAAATATGTATATGTATGCATGCATGTGAGCACGAGCAGCAGCTCACAAAAATTGAAATTTCTTCGCAGCTAGACCCCTTGTGTGCTCTTCTGAGTGAAGATTATACCGAACTCTTCAAATCGTTTGCCATGCTCATGCAAAATATTTGCGTTTTCGTTATTATTTATGGGAAGGGTATGAAAGCGTTGGTGCGCATAGAGATCATTCTTCGCGACGACCATGCATACACACACTTACAGTCTCTTGCTACATGTATGAGCATTTATATGCCTGTGTGCGAGTCTCTAGCTGTCTGTAGGAATTTGAAAGCCGAACATTTGCATTTGGTAGATGTTGTGAACTGCATACACCTACATATGTACATGCGTTTGATTGTGTATACGCATGGGACGCGATGCTCACAAAAATTGTGGGGTGTCATTGTGAAGCATTTGCGAGCCTATCTAAATTTGAAGCTCCTAGCTTTATAACTTTTGCTGTTTACCACGATTTCTGTGAGCGGAGATATATCCATCATAGCTTTTTGGTCTTGGGTGATCACCCCGAGTATATATACCAAATTTCAGGTCTCTAGCATCAATAGTGCCCAAAATATAGCAGAATTTGAAAAATCACTGTATCTGCCACGCTCCTAGTGGACGTAGACATAACCAATCTTTATAGAATCGTAGCATTAGCTCACATGCAAATTTTGAATGTTCTAGCTTTAAAACTGTAGGAGATACAGCTTTGCCCGATTTGCCACGCCCCCAATGGGCGTAGATATATCCGCCATAGCTTTTGATTTTGGGTGGTCAACACGAAGCTACGTTCTAAATTTCAGCGCTCTAGCTCTTCAACTAACATGATTTCTGGCATATCGGAAAATGCATTTTCCGATTTGCCACGCCCCTAGTGGGCGGATCAGGAAAATTTTAACACTTTATAAATCGGAGATATACACGAGTATGTGTTCCAATTTCAAGTCTCTAGCTCTAATAGCCCCGAAATAGATTGCGTTCATACGGACAGACGGACAGACGGACGGACGGACAGACGGACAGCAAGACGGACAAGCACAAAACCAATATACGATACAATACGAATAAAAATCTAAATTTGGCTGAACAAAAATATTGGCACACCAAAAAATAAAAACTTAAAAAACATAGAAATATTATGGAAAAAATCAGCTAAAACTAAAATTAATAGTTGGTATGCAAATCTTTAGCTTTAATAACCGCAGATAAGCGGTTTGGTATTGAATTAACTAATTTTTTAATGACATCTTCTGCCATTCGTCAATTGCCCGTTTGGAGATGCGCCTATCCAATTCTTCCCACAAGTGTTCAATTGGATTTAGGTCTGGATATTGTGGTGGGTGTTTTAGGACATGGGCGGTATTATATACCAACCACATTTTGACGATATAGGCAGAATGCTTGGGGTCGTTGGCATGCTGAAATGTGAACGAGCTTGGTAGTTGTAGCTTTTCGGCAATTTTTTAAGGCTATCTTTTAAAAATTTTAGATACAAATGAATGTCCATTATTCCGTATACAAATACCAACTCGCCCACGCCAGCAGCAGACATGTAACCCCAGCATATCACCCTACCACCACCATGCTTAACTGTTGGCATAATATTGCTTTTTATAAATTGCTGTATTGGCTTTCTCCAAGCTGTTTGGCGCCTCCAGTAGTCAGATGGCTTTCTAAAATATTCCTAAGCGTAGTCCAAACACCTCTTTTTATTGCCATCCTAAATGCACGGTTTTCGTCGACCCACACGCTCTGTATTCGGCCTTGTGCAGTACTCTGTGCATCGTAATCGGGCGCACATCCTTCCCCATTTCTTTTTAAACCTCAGCAGCAACCTGTGTGGATGTTATTTTGGGATTGACTTTCATCTTTTTAACGATTTTCCTGCATTCATGGCTGTCCAACAACGTTGGGCGACCTGTATCTTTTGAGCTTTGCAGGTTGCGAGCTCCCTTGAAGCGCTGTACGATGCTTCGCATGGTGACTCGGCTTCTTTCCATTATCTCTCCTATTTCTGCATAAGATTTTCCTTTATCGTGCAAATGCAGCATAATTTTCCTCTGAGCTACCGATGTTTCTTTCAGCTTAGGTGTCATTATTAAGAAAAGTAAACCAATATGGTCAATTGCTACCAAATTTTCTATATCATAATAAAAATTTGCGATGTTTTAAATAACGGAACATAACAAATGGTAAAATTGCCAAAAAATTATGCCCAATCGGTGAAATTGTAAAAAAAAACCAAAAAATTACTAAGTGTGGCGTGGCAGACCCCATAAAGTATATATATTCTTGATCAGGGCGACGAGCTGAGTCGATATAGCCCTGTCCGTCTGTCCGTCCGTCCGTCCGTCCGTATGAACGCCTAGATCTCAGAAGATATAAGAGCTAGAGACTTCAAATTTTGTATGCATACTCATGTATACCATACGCAGTACAAGTTTATCTTTTTTTTTCGATAACTCGTCCGATTACTTTTTTATCGCAAATAATCGATACATTCAATTTGTTTATACTTTTAGAACTGGAGACTTCAGATTTGGTGTGTACATACATCTGATCAATACGCAGATTTTGTCATTTACAGATTTTGGATACCACGCCGCCTTCGCCCCCAATTTGCAAAAAACGTATTTTAAGTACTAGAGACTTGTGCTTTGGAATGTGCACACATTTGCACATTGTGATCACGTTCTAATAGTTTCATGAAGATAGTCCTACTACAGGAGAAATTATTTAGCAACAAAATTCTCATAGTATTTCCCACACTGCAGCGCAGCCCAAGCGCAGTCGCTGCTTACTGCGCAGTAAGCAGAGCGCGTGCTTATGCGTGCGTGAATATCAGCTCTTTGTAGGGATCAGGGTATCTTCTAGTCGAGCACTCTCGACTATAGCTTTGTTACTTGTTTTATAATTTAATAAACACCTTATTCTGCTTGTTTTTAAGGTCCCTATTCAAAAAGTGGATTCTTCTCCATACGTTGTTCAAACAATGTGTAACATTAATAAGTCGGACACTACTGTCATTACCTTATCTGTCGTCTCTCCTCGAAAGCAAGTTTTCTTATCCAGGCTTTCATCTGATACGGCATGTGAGGCAGTATCTGATTTTATATCAAGCAAGATTTCAGCCAACGTTTTTATATCGAAGTTTAGTTAGCAACTCCGCGAGAAATCGCTTCATTTAAGATCAATGTATCGGTTGAATATTTTACAATTATATGTGATCCTAAATTCTGGCGACCTCATGTAGTGGCCCATTAATTCAAACCTTAGAATCACAACAAATTGAATCCTATTTTCTTGAATCAACCTTCGGTGCAATCAACATCAAATACTATACCAAAAACTAAATATCATACAATCTTCTTCTCAGCTGTCCTTGATCTACCAAAACGTACGTGGTTCAAAAACTATACTTAAACATTTATTTTTGCAAAGCTTTAGTGAACAATATGATATTATCGCTTTCCCTGAAACATTGTTAAGTCATAATATTCATAATTAACTGTTTGATGCGTAAAGGAGGTGGGACGTTAATTGCTATTAAATCCAGTATCCTCCTCGAACTGTTTACCTTTTCATCCCTTCATGATGCAGAGATTATTGGGGTTAAATTGACTCTTTCATCGTGCTCATTGTTTATCACATGTTATTATATTCCTCCCTCTTTAAATGTAGAAGTTTATGCTCAACATATAACTTGTATTAAAGAAATTTATGAACATCTAAAAGATTAGAGACCTGCTTCTTGTGTTGGGTGATTTTAATATCCCTAACACTTCTTGGTCCTCAAATTGTAATACAAATCACTTTTTTCCGACACTTGATCACTATCTTTTTAATGAATTGTTTAATCTGTCTATGTTCCAGATGAACTCTATTTCTAATCATCTGAATCGCACGCTAGATCTTGTGTTCTTTAATTGTGATTCCATTATCAATGTCGTGAGATCAACTCCTTTCTGCGTACCTGAGGATATACATCACCCCACCCCACCCCATCTTCAAACTAATACACCTCTGCCTTCTAAACTAAGTCGCTGTTATCGTAAATGCAATTTTGTTTTGCTTAACGATTTAATTAATTCAACAGACGTGTCTCTTTTATATGCTTTTTTATAACTATATGTTTCAAAACGTATAAAAAGTCTGGCTCAAGTGTTTACTGGTCTAAATATTCCATGGCCAGCCAACTCAAACTTCAATATCTTCCAAGTTGTGTGATTAAAGAGTGTAGTGTTTCTCTTCAGTCACCATTAATAAAATTGTTGAATTTATCTTTGGAAACTTCTGTGTTCCCTTCAATTTGAAAAGAGTCTTTAATCATTCCGCTTTATAAAAAAGGTGGAAGATCTGATATCTCAAATTATAGAGGTATTGCGAAATTATCTGCTATTCCGAAGTTATTTGAAAAAATTATAACATCAGCCTTGCAACATTTTTGCAAATCGATGATTCAACCATTCCAACATGGTTTTGTTCAGAATCGATCAACGTGTATGACAATGACCTTCAGTCGTACCATTCCTTATATTGTTGACTATAAAATTAGTAACATTTCCTTGCAACGCATCTTTACAGTCAAAGATCTTGGTGTTCTCTTTGACTGTAACCTTAAAATCAATCTTCTTATTTCTACCATCATAAATGAAGCCTAAAGTATGCTTGGCTTTATTAAACGTTGGGCTAAGGAATTTACAGATTCTTTTACTACCAGGCAACTATTTATTTCGCTTGTGTGTCCTATTTTTGAGTATTGCTCAGTTGTATGGTCTCCTCAACATAAACTGTATCAGGATCGTATTGAATCGGTTCAGAAACAGTTTCTTCTTTGCGTTAAGGGATCTTAACTGGGACAGTAATTTACGATTACCGTCTTACATAGTAGGCTTCAACTCATTGATCTTCCATCGTTAATTTTGGGAATTGTTTTTCTGCATAAATCGATTAACGGTAATATTGATTCCTCCTCATTGTTGATGCGTCTTAATTTTTCGGTTCCGTTCCGAACAACTAGACACTATCATCCGCTTTACCTACCATGTTGTACTACGGATTATTCCTTGCATAGTGCGTCTCTTGTACTATGTGTAAATTTTAATATTTATCATCACGTGTTTTACTTAGAGCTCTCTCTTCCTAATATAAAATCCTTGCTTCTATCTTACCTTAGGGAAATCACTCGCAGTACGTAAACATATGCATTGGTAACATTCTGCTGCCGCCAATGTTGTTGCAGTGATTTCTCTATCCTATTTTATATTTCTATTTTATCTCTTCCCTTTCTTTTTTCTTTCTATTTCTTATTCTATTTCCTTTAACTATCTTGTCATTTTTTTTAACACTTTCCTATTTAATGACTTCTTTTTATTGGGAATTGGGGAGCGCTGGCCGGACTGGCAAATAAAATACCCCCATCGAGTGTGTAATATTATTGTAATCATTTTCTGTATTTTTTTTTTTTATATAGTTTTAGTTTTTTACCTAAGTTGACTTATTAATTGTCAATATCGTTTGAATAAATAAAATAAAATAAACAAGTAAGGAAGCTCTAGTCGAGACTGCTCGACTAGGAGATACCCTGATCCCTACAAAGAGCTGATATTCACGCACTCATAAGCACGAGCTCTGCTAACTGCGCAGTAAGCAGCGACTGCGCTTGGGCTGCGCTGCAGTGTGGGCAATACTATGAGAATTTTGTTGCTAAATAATTTCTCCTGTAGTAGGACTATCTTCATGAAACTTTTAGAACGTGATCACAATATGAAAATGTGTGTACATTCCAAAGCACAAGTCTCTAGTACTTAAAATACGTTTTTTGCAAATTTGGGGCGAAGGGGGCGTGGTATCCAAAATCTGTAAATGACAAAATCTGCGTATTGGTCAGATGTATATACGCACCAAATCTGAAGTTTCCAGGTCTAAAAGTATTAAAATTACAGTGAATAAACAAAATAAATTTATCGATTATTCGCGATAAAAAAGTAATCGGACGAGTTATCGAAAAAAAAAGATAAACTTGTACTGCGTATGGTATACATGAGTATACATACAAAATTTGAAGTCTCTAGCTCTTATATCTTCTGAGATCTAGGCGTTCATACGGACGGACGGACGGACAGACGGACAGGGCTATATCGACTCAGCTCGTCACCCTGATCAAGAATATATATACTTTATGGGGTCTGCCACGCCTCCTTCTGCCTGTTACATACTTTTCACAAAACCATTATACCCTGATTTCCCATTTTTAATGGGATCAGGGTATATAAATTACTATAAAGTGTAACAAGTAAGGAAGCTATAGTCGAGAGTGCTCAACTAGAAGATACCCTGATCCCTACAAAGAGCTGATATTCACGCACGCGCTCTGCTAACTGCGCAGTAAGCAGCGACTGCGCTTGCTTTTCTCCTGTAGTAGGACTAACTTCATGAATCTTTCAGAACGTGATCACAATGTGCAAATGTGTGTACATTCAAAAGCACAAGTCTCTAGTACTTAAAATACGTTTTTGCAAATTGTGGGCGAAAGCGGCGTGGTATCCAAAATCTGTAAATGACAAAATCTACGTATTAATCAGATGTATGTACACACCAAATCTGAAGTCTCCAGGTCTAAAAGTATTCAAATTACGGCGAATAAACAAATTTAATTTATCGATTATTCGCGATAAAAAAGTAATCGGACGAGTTATCGAAAAAAAAAGATAAACTTGTACTGCGTATGGTATACATGAGTATGCATACAAAATTTGAAGTCTCTAGCTCTTATATCTTCTGAGATCTAGGCGTTCATACGGACGGACGGACGGACAGACGGACAGGGCTATATCGACTCAGCTCGTCGCCCTGATCAAGAATATATATACTTTATGGGGTCTGCCACGCCTCCTTCTGCCTGTTACATACTTTTCACAAAACCATTATACCCTGATTTCCCATTTTTAATGGGATCAGGGTATAAAAAGCTTGCTGTGCCAATAATTTAGTTCGTCACTGTACATGTATGAATTTCTTAGTAATAACTGACACGATAGCGAGACTTTCCTTTATATACGTACATACAAATATTTAAATTTTCATTACATATGTATTTGTTATTTATTTATTCGTTATTTACATATTCCTTGAAACGAAATAAGCTATGGAGAATGTATATGCTTGATCAGCTTATTGTACGACTATTGTATTGTATATAAATACATACACATACATATGTGCATATACAGTAATATATTTATGTATTCATGAATATATATCAAATTTTAAGTCTCTAAGACACACTGATACAATGATGGACAGACAGAGAACTTAACATACATACATAATACATATAGCTACACTTAACTATCATGCATAGCTTAATTTAGAGCTTAATTCAGCAAGAGTAATACGTATAGAACGGACCGTATTTATTTCATTTCGTAACGAACAGGGTAAAAACGTAGCATATGTATATGCGCATTGCTCCTGTGGGTGTTTTTCTCATATACACACATAGGTTTCTGTTATGTATGATACATATGTATGTATATAAAACAGTTTATCTACAAATTTATGTATGTATATTTATATCGACAAATATTAAGTTAAATAATATTACAAAATAAGAAAGAAATATTCATTTTGGGGGTGAAAAATTGTATAAGTAAATGCATGATATTGTTATTGATTCTGCGCACTTCTTAAAATGACACTTATGTATAATTAATAAATTTGACTGAAGATATGAAAATTAACTAATATTACACAATTTTAAATTAAAAATCAAACTTCCTCGTATATTTATCTACAGTTTATAGCCATAGTGAAATTAAGAATATATTTCATATATTTTTAACTTACTTGATTCAAAAAGGATTTTTAACGTTGATTAAAATAAATCTTGCACTTATAAGTATATTTATACTTATTTAAGAATAATGAATTATTTTAGCAGGACAAGTTTTTCGCTCTGATAAGAGCAAACGAGACTTTGTACAGCTCTTTTCTCCAATTGTTTCTATACCCTTTAAAAAAAAATGCGAGGGATAGTTGGTTTGAAGACAATATGTATGTGTTATAGACATTTTAAACTTGATGATAAACTAAAAATTTCAACATAATTATTGTATACCAATAATTTAATCAACTTAATAATTATAATTATCAAATAAATTAGTTGTAATTATCAAAGGTACAAAGAATATGTATATTTTGAGTACAACACATTTGTTTGTTAAAATAACATTTACGATTGAATGTAACATTTACTGCTACATTTAATTTATCAGTTTATTTATTTATATTGATATACATACATACAATATTATACATATAAGCTCGATAAATATATATGCCATAAAGGGTATTTTATTGTCGTTACATGTTGTGTGACTTTCACTCGCTGAGCGTAATATTTGCGCGCGCATTGTTTACAGTGTTGCCATTTCTTCCAGAGCATAAAAAGCTATTTCTAGCTGGAAAGAAAAAGGTAAATTTCTTGACCTTATTTTTTTCCAGAATTCAAATAAATTTAAATTCAAATTTGATATACAACAATATACGATTAAGAAGTATATTTATATGAAATGAAAATAAAGAAATCGGATGAGTTATCGAAAAAATATGAAATTCCTACAGGCAGCTAGAGACTTGCACACAGGCATATAAATGCTCATACATGTAGCAAGGGACTGTAAGTGTGTGTATGCATGGTCGTCGCGAAGAATGATCTCTATGCGCACCAACGCTTTCATACCCTTCCCATAAATAATAACGAAAACGCAAATATTTTGCATGAGCGTGGCAAACGATTTGAAGAGTTCGGTGTACTCTTTACTCAGAAGAGAACACAAGGGGTCTTGCTGCGAAGAAATTTCAATTTTTGTGAGCTGCTGCTCGTGCTCACATGCATGCATACATATATGTACATATTTGAGAGAGCAGAGAACACAGAGAGAGAAAGAGCAAGAAAAAAAAATTGAGCATAGTATCACTTTATTTCAAATGTCGACCATCTCGGTCGAACGCTTGAAGCACAATGATTGTGCTGTCGTGAATTTTCGGCCCAAAAAAAAGTTGGACAAAATCTTTCTTCAGCCTGTCCAGCCTATGTGTTCTATGGTTAGTGTTTGTAGTGCGTATGGTCACTAACCATACAACACATAGACTGGACATGTGAACAAATTTTTTCAACGCCGAAAATCTGTCTAGCAGGTACCACCCAACTTTGTATTTGCTCGGCTTGGTATCTACTCGGGCAATGAAAAGTTCGCGCGACGATCTCAGTGCGCTGCGAGCGCTTAAGCCGAATAGTCCCTTTTATATAAAGCACAACTATGTGCTATTTGTTCTATTCTCTCTCTCTCTCTCTCTTTCTCCCTCTATCTCTCTCAATGGTCTCTCAAATCATCGAACTCAGCAGAACACAAAAATTGAAATATTTCGCGACGATCCCAGCTATAACATTTGGTTGACTGTGTGCGAAGCTTTACTCTTATAGGGCTTATAGACTATCCAACTCTTCAAAGGGCTACCATGTTATTATTATTTATATAAAGGGTGTTAAAAAGTATTGCGCCTAATTTATATATAGTGCCAAAATTCATATAATGTTAATCTGCCTACTCTTTAATTATTTTAGATTTTCTTTTACCAAAAATGTTGGTTTTACACACAGGCACACACATAGTAACTGCAACGTTTTTGCGTGTTTTAAAATTGAAATTGTATTATATTATAATTTCGTTTATATATTTTAAATTTCATAAAAATGTTTCTTTCCGTCTTATGCATATCCATTAATGTTATTTATATATATCAGTGGCACACGCATGTAAATTTCTTCCATAAATATGTTTCCTTCCGTGTATCAATGTCTATTAAGTCTTTTTATAAGAGTTCGCAAATAACTGTTGACCGTTTCTCGTTGTCTGAAAATAAGTGTTTTTCACTCACATTTGAGAAAAGACGCAGAGAGCAACCGATTGAAACTGTTAGCCGCCGAGTTCGTTAGCGCTCGGCAAAAAACCGTTTGGTTGAGTGAAACGAAAAGCTTCTGTTTCTGCACAGCTTGTTAAAATTTATGCTGACGTCAAAAATTTTGACGTAATGTATAAACATTTGCCATTAAATGCCAACATAATTGATGTGTCGACCACTTTGGGAGCATTTGTGTACTGTTCTTTGTATCATATAAGATACGTCACTGTCGGTATTTCCATTCAAAAACTAGAGACGGATTTCTTACCGAGAAATACGATTCAATATTGCAAGAGTATCTGGATTTAAGCCACTTAATACCAGACGGCATGAAACGGAATTGCTCCTCCCCAACGTTGTCCACATTATCCGCTGTAATTGGCAGAAAAAAAAACGAAAATATTTTATAAAAATTTACTAAACCTATCACTCCATACGTTTTCTTAGTTGTAGTGATGCTGTTATAATTTCGCGTTCAGTGGTCGCTCCCAGTGGCAACCCAAATAACAGCAAAGAACCTACGCCAATACATGTCGTCGAAAAAACGTACGTCTCCTACCACTATTGATGAAAGTAAATTACCTTAACCTGTAATCAACAAAAACAGTACATTATTAAAATAATCATAATTATTATAAACCGATACCAATGAATGTCAGACGCATACATTGGTTTATTCTATAAATGTAAATGCTAAGCAACTCATAAATTGAATTTAAAATTCAGCTTTATTTTATATTTAATATTACTATTTAATACATGGTGTATTTATATTTTTATACAAAATTACCAAAGAATTTAAAAACAGTTGTAGTTAGAATCATAATTTTCATTAAATGGATTATTTGAATATTCTGATGTATTTCGATCATAGGATACGCTAGCTTCGTAATATTTTTTTAACACTCATTTGATGTTAATAAGCTATTGATTCCAGTTGCGAAAATATTTGAGACCCCCTTTATTATATCATGGGACTTAGTGATTAAATCAAGTTGTTCATCATCTAATTCAAGGTATTCTAAGTCAGTACCACACAACCCACATCCGACGTCAACGTAGTTATCTGTGTTATAATTAGTGAGTAGGCAATCTTTATGGGATGAATGCTGACAAAGATAATAAATCGTTGGCATATTCAACGATTGCCGACAAACATCGCAATACTTGTTACGAAATTCTATTGGATTCAATTTGTAATGTGATTCCAGCGAGCTATTCATTGCTATTTCATAGTTAAGATCTCCAATGGACTCTAGCTCACACTTTGCATCCATAAAGCTTTTCATGAATTGTTCACTTAAAAACGGTTTACAATCTTTTATTTTTATATCGGATCCAACACACACTTTCTGCAATATCGTGAGCAATGACCGTGGACCGATTGTCAACAATGATGCAAGATTCGGGTCCTTTTTTATGTGTTGATCTAAGCATTGTAGAAAGCTTTTATCATCTTCAGAAATCATTTCACATTCCTCATTAGTATCCAAATTTTCAACTCCAATGGCAAATAAATAGGTCTTTGAAAGGGTCAATATTTTCTCAAATCTAATTGGCATTTTCTTTATTAAATTAGTTATATCCTTGGATAATATTTTATTTTCTTGCCATAATCCCAAATAAAGTATAAGCAGATAATAGAGTAATTTTTCATCGCAGGGTGAATAGTTCTCTATATAGTAAGATAATAAATTCGCGTTAAGTTCTGAATAATCTGGAAATATCATTAAAAAACGAAGTATGTTTTTAATTTTATGGGTTTTTACCAAAGATTTCAAAGTATTTAAAACGATAGTTGAATCAGTCATTAAAACTTCACGTCCATACTCGAGGAAAAAATTAAAAATATCATCTTCGTCAACATTACGAAAGTCGACGTCTTGAAAATTATTCCTTGTATAATTAATATCTGATATATTAATATTTATATCTGATATTTGTTTAAAATCAGTAATGTGGGTATCATTTCTACTAATCCATAATTTTCCAATCCTCGAACGGAGCCTTTGGCGATCATAGCATATTTCAAGTAATTTTTGATGCTCACTTGTAGCGATTTTACTTTCTAATAATTTATTTACATACTGTATTAAATTATCATTGTATCTTGAACTTAATAGTTTTGAAATAATTTGGTAAGGTTTCAAAATTCCGATGGTTTGAGCATATTCAGTAACTGCTCTAGCATACAATCCTTTAACGAATAAATTATTACCGTATTTTAAACGTAAATAGGCCATGTTATCATATTGATGCTGACTTTCCCCTTTTTTCATCATCATTAGTGCGTTATTATGCATACACTTTGCAATAAGTGTTTTAACTTTAATATTTGTCGGAAACTCCTTTAACTTATAGACATTAAATTTACATACATTTTTAGAACTTTCATCTTTGGTTATAAAGCAGTAGTGTTTATTGGAACTTACACAGTCAAGCACAGTGGATATTCGCTTGTGGAATAAAATTAACTTGTTATCAATATCAACGACTGTAATGGCTGATCCAAAATTAGTTTTAACTACAACAAGAAGATAATTGTCAATCCATGAAAGAAATTGCTTATGTCCTTCAATAGCATAACATGGTCCCCGACAATCGCGCCTAAAACAGTAGATGGCGTCATCACGACCAACAACTAGAAATGAATCTGAAACAGCTGGTTGAGATAAAGTGCAACACTGATTAGGCATATTGTGATTGCTGTCAATAACTATTTTGGAATCGATTATATTTTTATCATTTAATTGTAAACAGTATATTGCACCCGTACTTGCAACGAACACATTGCAAGCGTTCATTTCATTTTGATCATTAATTGCAAATTGTATTCCATTTATCGGGCTTAAGGCAATAGTGTGTCTGCGCATATTCAAGGACAGTTCCCGATTGATGCTCCCAAAATATAGCAGTATATCACCTTTTTCAAAACCGACACCTAAAGCAAATGATTTGTCGGGCCCAATGAACGAGATCTGTAGAACGGTTGCAATACTTGAGGCGGACAAATTTGTGGTTGATATACATGGTGGATGTCCCTCCTTTTTCGTTTGATTTAAATCGTATATACAAATACATAAAGCATAATTATTATTTTGCGAAAGTACGGCAAGGAAATTGGTGGTTGTTATACAGCATAATTTAATCGGTTGATGGCCGTCAGGAAACTTTAAGCTTATCTGCCTTGAGGTAACTCCATTTTCCATCAAAATATAAATAATTCCATTTTTCGAACACAATACAAATGTGATGTTTGCTCTTCCATTTGCCGATTTAATTAGATTGGAGCAGTGAGTTGTAATTTCCGTCTTTTTATCATCTAATTGTATGGACGGCAAAGCAATTAAATCAAAAAGTTCAACATTTTTCCATTCCAGTAAACTCATTATGCCAAACTTTTTAAAAAATAAAATGAATAGTAAAGATGAGACTTAAACGATAAATTATTTGAAAATGATTACCGCCGATATACGCAATCTGAACAGATACAGATAATTAGGGGCTTTATGTAAAATATCAAGGAAGTTAAGGTTCTCCAAATCAGATACATATGCATTTATGTACTTATAAAAGTTAACAAGAAATTATATTAACCATTTATAAATATAGATACTCTCTTATCATTTTTATGGGTTTATAAATTATATTCTGTAGATAATTGAATCGATTTTATTCGTTCGGCAGGCCGTGACTTATTTGCGAGCCTGTACATTTATACCGGAATTACACTTCGTACTTTGCGAATATACCTTAGACATTTACCTCTATCACTAATCATAGAACACAGAGACTGGAAAGCGTTGGTGCGCATAAAGATCATTCTTCGCGACGAGCATGCATACGCACACTTACAGTCCCTTGCTACATATATGAGCATTTATATGCCTGTGTGCGAATCTACGCATGGGAAGCGATGCTCACAAAAATTGTGGGGTGTCGTAGAAGCATATGTGCGCCTATGTGCCTGAGTATGTGCATGAATGTATGCATGGGACATGAACATTGGCAGTGCCTACAAAAACTTAGAATTGTGTGAACGATTTTGGGTTGGAATTGCAGAATCGCGTTTATATTTAAGTAGCTGCGTTTGTTTGAATTATCGTGGATTTGCCTATCAGAATTAATTTTTATATATTTATTGACTCAAATGTAATATTGTCTAATCAGTTTGAATTTGGTTTTACTCAAAATTCTAGTTACCAGAGTCTATTTGACCTGCATTCATATGCATATTTTTAAAAGGGTCAAATTGACCTGGATATGTATGTAAAAGTGCGATGGAAATCGGAAATCGCATCCCAATTTGCCCACTGGGCTCAATCACTAACCATAGTGTTCTATGTTCTAACCATAGAACACATAGACTGGACACGCTGGAAAACGATTTTGTCCAACTTTTTTTTTGGGGCAGGCAACCCCACACAACTTCGTATTCGCTCGGCTCTTTACTTTTAGGTTCGGCGTACGAAAATTCACGACAGCACAATCATTGCGCTTCAAGCGTTCGACCGAGATGGTCGACATTTGAAATAAAGTGACTATGCTAAATTTTTTTTTCTTCCTCTCTCTCTCTCTCTCTCTCTCTCTCTGTGCTCTCTGCTCTCTCAAATATGTATATGTATGCATGCATGTGAGCACGAGCAGCAGCTCACAAAAATTGAAATTTCTTCGCAGCTAGACCCCTTGTGTTCTCTTCTGAGTGAAGAGTATACCGAACTCTTCAAATCGTTTGCCATGCTCATGCAAAATATTTGCGTTTTCGTTATTATTTATGGGAAGGGTATGAAAGCGTTGGTGCGCATAGAGATCATTCTTCGCGACGACCCTGCATACACACACTTACAGTCCCTTGCCACATGTATGAGCATTTATATGACTGTGTGCGAGTCTCTAGCTGCCTGTAGTAATTTGAAAGCCGAACATTTGCATTTGGTAGATCTTGTGAACTGCACACACCTACATACATGCGTTTAGTTGTGTTTACGCATGGGACGCGATGCTCACAAAAATTGTGGGGTGTCGTGGAAGCATTTGTGAGCCTATGTGCCTGAGTATGTGCATGTGTGTATGCATGGGGCATGAACATTGGCGTGTGCCTACCACAACTTTGGATTGTGTGAACGATTTTGGGTTCGATTAGTTGAGTCGCGTTTATATTTAGGTAGCTGATTTTGTTTGAATGATAGTGGATGATTTTTTTAAAATGTTATACCTGATTAAACCCAGAGGGCAAAATGGGATGTGATTTCCGAACCCGTGCACTTGTGCATACAGATATAGCTCAATTTGACCCTTTTAAAAATATGCTTTTTCATGTAGGTCAAATGGACCTTACTAACTACATAGTAATTTAAGTAAAGCTAAATGATTACACAATCTTACATTTGAATCAATAAATTTATTAAATAATTTTGATAGGCAAACCCACGGTCATTCAAACAAAATCAGGTACTGAAATATAAACGCGACTCAACTATTCGAACCCAAAATCGTTCACACAATTCTAAGTTGTGGTAGGCACACGCCAATGTTCATGCCCCATGCATACACACATGCACATACTCAGGCACATAGGCTCACAAATGCTTCCACGACACCCCACAATTTTTGTGAGCATCGCGTCCCATGCGTGCACACAACTAAACGCATGTATATAGGTGTGTGCAGTTCACAAGATCTACCAAAGGCAAATGTTCGGCTTTCAAATTCCTACAGGCAGCTAGAGACTCGCACACAGGCATATAAATGCTCATACATGTGGCAAGGGACTGTAAGTGTGTGTATGCAGGGTCGTCGCGAAGAATGATCTCTATGCGCACCAACGCTTTCATACCCTTCCCATAAATAATAACGAAAACGCAAATATTTTGCATGAGCATGGCAAACGATTTGAAGAGTTCGGTATACTCTTCACTCAGAAGAGAACACAAGGGGTCTAGCTGCGAAGAAATTTCAATTTTTGTGAGCTGCTGCTCGTGCTCACATGCATGCATACATATACATATTTGAGAGAGCAGAGAGCAAGAAAAACAAATTGAGTATAAAGTCACCTTATTTCAAATGTCGACCATCTCGGTCGAACGCTTGAAGCGCAATGATTGTGCTGTCGTGAATTTTCGTACGCCGAACCTAAAAGTAAAGAGCCGAGCGAATACGAAGTTGTGTGGGATTGCCTGCCCCAAAAAAAAGTTGGACAAAATCTTTCTTCAGCGTGTCCAATCTATGTGTTCTATGGTTAGTGGTTAGTGGCTCAATCAGGTACTACATCAACTATTTATCGATATTTTATATAATTTCCATACCTAGCTAGTTTTCATATGTATTGTTTGGTGTAAATCAGCATCAAAAATGTTCGGGAATTTCAGAGCTTTTAAAAGTGTATTAGCGGCAGAGAAAGGCATTCAATTTTTTAATTTTAGCACGAAAGTGATCAAAAGACAAAGTCATGTGTAAGTCTAAATGGCTTCAATACCAATAAATATTAAAATTTGTTGATTGCTCCGCAAACCTTACATAATTTGTGAGTACTATTGTCATTTATTATCAATTGTCTAGCGTGTCATACCGGAGTGCACCACCGCCTCACTCAAAGGCAACGAGAATTGGAGCTATAGCCGTTGGTGGATCCATGTGGTGGTGGGTTATTTGGCACCTTTGGCATGAGCCAGATCACATCACGGTTAGTATTAAGTGATTTTCAAGCAATATTAATCTGTCTATCTATATCTGTCTATTTATATTTTGACAGGGAGAGTTCGACTACCCCAATGCTGCAAAATGGTCCAATTTCCACTTGGGAATCCCTCGTGATGAAAAATAATAAAATATTTTCATATTAAATTCTTATGAAAAATTATTCATTTACATAGAAATATACAAATTTCAATGACAACTAATCACTTAATTTATCTAATAATAACTAACGGAATATGGATAGTAAGATTTCTAAATAATACATTCAACGAAATTCTGCTAAAATGAACTCTGTAAAACATGATAGCTTATACTTGGAAATTTTTTTTTTTTCAATTTACTACCAGCACTAACCATAGAACACATGACTGGACACGCAGTGTAAAAATTGCTTAATTTTGTTCATGCTCTCTCTCTCTCTCCCTACCTCCCTCCCTCCCTCTCTACTCTATACTCACTCAAGGTTTAATAATTTTCAAATCACGCCTAATAAACGAAGAAGGATAAGTTATGGTATACACGAGTATACATGTAAAATTTTAAGTCCGCACCTCTTATACATATCTACTGAGATCTCGTATATGGCTATATCGGCCCGAATCGTCACCCTGATCAAGACTATATATACTTATATATATACACTGCCACGCGTTCTTCTGCCTATCACACACATTTTCCCATTTTCAATGTCTTCACCACCTACCATTTTCATTCATTATATAATAATATGATGCCAATATATTGTATTGTTAGCATTTTGTGTGCATGCCCATCGCAAAATCATATTCTTTATGCGCATCAACGCTTTCATACCATTTCCACAAATAATCATCCAAACGCTAATATTTTGTGTGCATGAGCGTGGCAAACGCCTTTAATATTTCGGTATACTCTTCACTCAAAAGGAAAGAGCAGGGATCGTCGCGGAAAATTTCAATTTTTGTGTGCTGCTGAGTTCGTTGATTTGAGAGAAAAAGATGGAGAGAGAAAGTAGGACAAATAGCACTTCATATAAAAAGGGACCATTCGGCTTGAGTGCTCGCAGCGCACTGATTTCGTCGCGCGAACTTTTCATTGCCCGAGCCAGTAGATACCAAGCCGAGCAAATACGCTGAAGAAAAATTTTGTCCAACTTTTTTTTGAGCGAGGGCACCGCACACAACTTCGTATTCGCTCGGCTGCTTACTTTTAGGTTCG
Organism: Drosophila mayaguana; assembly: GCA_037075325.1. Taxonomy (NCBI): domain Eukaryota; kingdom Metazoa; phylum Arthropoda; class Insecta; order Diptera; family Drosophilidae; genus Drosophila; species Drosophila mayaguana. The sequence goes on along the minus strand of JBAMCG010000037.1, from coordinate 14,856,322 downwards.
GGGTACGAAAATACACGACAGCACATTCATTTCGCTTCAAGCGTTCGACCGAGATGGTCCACATATATAATAAAGTGACTTTATGCTTGCTCTCTCACAAATGTAAATGTATGTATGCCTGTGAGCACAAGCAGCAGCTCATAAAAATTGAAATTTCTTCGCAGCAAGACCCCTTGTGTTCTCTTCTGAGTGAGGAGTATACCGAACTCTTCAAATCGTTTGCCCTGCTCATGCAAAATATTTGCGTTTTCGTTATTATTTATGGGAAGGGTATGAAAGCGTTGGTGGTCTGAGATCTAGGCGTTCATACGGACGGACGGACAGGGCTATTTCGACTCAGCTCGTCGCCCTGATCAAGAATATATACTTTGTAAGGTTTGCAACGCCTTCTTTTGCCTGTCACATACATTTCAACAAAACCATTATACCCTGATTTTCCGTTTTCAATGGAAAATGAGGTTATTAAAAGTGCATTAAACATTATTATCTGTATGCTGTATGTATGGACAACGATCCATAAATTTATTGATCAAATGGAGTTTAATTTAGGCATAAAGATCGCGTTGAGCCTTTTCCCAAGCAGCTATTGGACCATGCTCAGGTCGGTATTTAACATTGCATCCATCCTGCTCGAAGCGATTGTCATCACGGAGCTCTTCATATCGTTCCCGATCATACTTGGTGAAGCCCCACTTCTTTGATACGTAGATCTGTAACAGACATATTAATTTTAAAATTTATTAACTGGAATATTTTCTCTATACCTTTTGGCGGCCAGGAAACTTGAATTTTGCGCGTCTCAAAGCTTCTACAACTTGGGCTTTGTACCTGTCACTAGAGCGCACAGACATAATCGGTTGTCCAATTCTTACACGAGCAACTGTTCCCTGCGGCTTGCCGAATGCACCTCTCATACCAGTTTGAAGCCTAAGGATATATTAACATTTATCAATGCACTGTACACTTCTCATTAAAGGTCACAATAATGTATATATGAATGTACATATATAAGTTTACCTATCAGCTCCAGCACATGACAACATTTTGTTGATGCGAATGACGTGGAATGGATGCAGGCGCATGCGGATATGAAATTGATCCTTTCCACAGAACTTCACCAAGTACTTGTTACAGCAAATGCGTCCGGCTTCTAAAGCTTCGCTACTCAATTGTTCATACTCATCAGACACCAAATGTACGCACAAAGGAAAGTCTTCAACAGTTGCCTTTTTCCTACCTAAATCAAAAATTCGAATTTTGGGATCGGGTACACCACGACAGAATCTCGACTTAGGATAGGGCTTGTTTTTGCAGTATCGGTAACTAAAATTCAGAAATTTACTGAAATATATAAATGGATGTACAAAAAAAAAAAAAAAAAACAACATACCATCTAGCTGGCCGACGACCCATATTGAATCTAAATATATTGAAATATATAATTTGAGATATATTTAAATCAATCAATAGCAGGATTCGTAATGAATCTGCTTTATCAACTAAATATTAACAGTATTTAAAAATCTGATGTTTTAAGATCACCTTTACAGACGAACCTACATACCTTTCACAGCGCAGCTCTAAACGAAAGGAAGCTTCCGTTGACAAGCGGAAGTAAGAACCGCATATGTATTTTTAAATGTTATCGTTAATCGCTCAAATCGAACTTGCCAAGATAGTAACTTCTATTTAACAGCTAATTTGTATGAATGATAGAAGCACTAACCATGCAACACATAGACTAGATATGTAGAACAAATTTTTTACAGCCGAAAATGTTAAGTTCACGGACGACTATACTTCGTAATTGCTCGGCTCGGTCGCTGGAGGCTCGGGCAGTGAAAATACTGCACGACAATATCAGTGCGCTACGAGCGCTCAAACAGAATGGTCCCTTTCTTATATGATTAATTTAAAATTGATCGCGACGATGATTATTTGTGGAAGAATATGATATATAAAATTAGAAATAAAATTAGTATGTTGTGTATATAAAAAGTTTATTCTAGTCCATGTGTATATGGTTACTTGTATTATTACCAATTCAAATCAATTTCCTAAGCTGTTCCATTTTCAAAAATTTATTCATTTTCTTATCACTGATTTTTAGCAATAGTGACAAGTTACTTCAAAATGGTTATTCGTGTTATTTACCTCTGAAAATATCGATAAGCCTAAATCGCTAATATTCAGACGTAGATACACGTGCTAGCACACTCAGCAGAAATATTAAAAATGCTAAGAAAACAGGCAAGACAGAGAAGAGAATTTTTATATTCCAAAGCTCTGAATGAACGGATTCTCAAAAAAAGAAAAGATTTGGATGTAATAAGTGAAACCCTAAAAAAAAACACATCCTTGAGGTCTTCCAACATTTTGGACGGAGTTGCGGCTTATAATTCTCTTAAATATAACGGAGGTACTGTTTGAACGGCAAGATACATACAGTGACGAACTAAATTATTGGCACAGCAAGCGTCTTAGACTTTATAGCAATTTAAGTCTTTTAAACGCTTTTTTAATGAAACAAAAATTTAACCAACTAGAATAAGATATTTATTAAATTATACAAAAAAAAAAAAAAAAATATTGCGAAAAACTTCAACGTAAATTTTTTAAAAATTAAATAACCAAAATAAAAAACGTAGAAATATTATGGATAAAATTAACTAAACTTAAAATTAATGTTTGGTATGTTAGTCTTTAGCTTTAATAACCGCAGATAAGCGGGTTGGCTTTGAATGCACTAATTTTTTAGTGACATCTTCACTAATTTTCTGCCGTTCGTCAATAAGAGCTAGTTTTAGGTCGGCATGGTTTGCTATTGCCCGTTTGGAGATGGGCCTATCAAAAATTTTCCCACAAGGGTTCAATTGGTTCAATTATGGTTGGTGTGGTGGGACATGGGCGATATTATATTCCAGCCCCATTTTGACAATATGGGCAGAATACTTAGGGTCGTTGTCATTTTGAAATGTGAACGAGCTTGGTAGTTGTAGCTTTTCTGCAGTCTTTTGAAGGTTATCTTTTAAAATTTTTAGATGTTTCTTTTAGCTTAGGTGCCATTTTAAGAACAGTAAACAAATATGCTCAATATCTTAAAAAAATTCTGTATTAGAATTTGCGATGTGTTAAATAAAAGATCATAACAGATGGTAAAATTGCCAAAAAAAAAAAAATTTGCCCAAGCGGTAAAATTGTAAAAAAATTGTAAAAAAAAAAAAAAAAAGACTTATAAAATTGCTATAAAGTCTAAAATGCTTGCTGAGACAATAATTTAGTTCGTCACTGTAAATATATTCTAAAAACTAAATAAAATAGTTCATCAGCCTATTAAAATAATTTATAATTTATCTCTACTCTATTTTTTTTTGGCAATAACTTGTTTTAAATCAAACCATTCAAGCTAAGAATATTTATCTAGAGTCATTACCTTACAGTACTTCAGTAATTACTAACAAATAATTTATTATTTGCTATATGCTCTACAAACGTTAATTTTAAACAGCACCTATAAAAATTTTGGAACATAAATTAAAATGTAAAAGACAATTTTTAGTGTAATACTTAAATTTTAATTGCAATTTTTTCTACGCTATTGAAGCTGAAAAACAGATATGCAGATATGCACTTTCTCGCAGAACTCTGCGTACACCCTTAGACAAACCCATATTTTTATGTTTTTTATACCCTGATCCCATTAAAAATGGGAAATCAGGGTATAATGGTTTTGTGAAAAGTATGTAACAGGCAGAAGGAGGCGTGGCAGACCCCATAAAGTATATATATTCTTGATCAGGGCGACGAGCTGAGTCGATATAGCCCTGTCCGTCTGTCCGTCCGTCCGTCCGTATGAACGCCTAGATCTCAGAAGATATAAGAGCTAGAGACTTCAAATTTTGTATGCATACTCATGTATACCATACGCAGTACAAGTTTGTCTTTTTTTCGATAACTCGTCCGATTACTTTTTTATCGCGAATAATCGATAAATTGATTTTGTTTATTCACCGTAATTTCAATACTTTTAGACCTGGAGACTTCAGATTTGGTGTGTATATACATCTGATCAATACGCAGATTTTGTCATTTACAGATTTTGGATACCACGCCCCCTTCGCCCCCAAAAACGTATTTTAAGTACTAGAGACTTGTGCTTTAAAATGTACACACATTTGCACATTGTGATCACGTTCTGAAAGTTTCATGAAGATAGTCCTACTACAGGAGAAATTATTCAGCAACAAAGTTCTCATAGTATTGCCCACACTGCAGCGCAGCCCAAGCGCAGTCGCTGCTTACTGCGCAGTTAACAGAGCGCGTGCTTATGCGTGCGTGAATATCAGCTCTTTGTAGGGATCAGGGTATCTTCTAGTCGAGCACTCTCGACTATAGCTTCCTTACTTGTTTGTATATATTATATTTAATATAGGGTACTTAAGGGAATACTTTTTTTTATAACATTTTTCATTTATTTACTAGCATAATAATGCCTTTATTTTATTATTAAAACTAAACCTAATGAAAAAAAATTATAAACAAATAAACATAACCAAAAATGACAACTCAAAAGTCTGCGTACACTTTAACTATTCTGCATAAAATGCCGGAATTCGATATTACCGTTTGTTTTTCCACGTTTCTTTAATTCCTCTTCGCTGATTTGCGTAAGTTGCTATCACTTTGTTTTTTTTTTTTTTTTTTTTTTTTTTTTTTTTTTTTTTTTGGCGTAATTCTAATATTTTGTTCTCCGGCGGGGTCAGCTTCTGGATCGGATCCGCTGGAAGATTAGGTTAAAGATTTGTCTTGTGGCTCAGCAATCTATATGTTTTATTTGAGTTGAATTACGGCTAATTGCCGGAGTAGAGTGTGGCTTTATTTGTTTATGTTTTGTACAGTACTGAGTTAAGATATAAACTGAATTGAAACTAAAGCCCAAACTGAAGGTTGGCTTCATAAGGTACAAAGCTGCACAGCTTCAAAATAAGCGATAACGCAGGCAGCATAGTAAAGTATCAGGTTACCGCTGCCCATCTGTGTCATCGGCGCACCGAACTCGTGTGTCAGCTTAATGTGTTTTTCTTATTCATGTGTTTATTTTGTATGTATGTTAATTTAATTGTATTTTAGAAAATTATCTTTATTCGTTCAGTTGAAACTGAAAGACAGCAAGCTTGCCAGTACAACCTAGGTTGAGAAAGTAGTTGGCGTTGGTGGCATTGTCGCTGGCAGCGACAAAGCTTAAGAGTAGGCTGATACTGCCGTTGCATTTTGCTCAAAGCTCCCGCATCGAATGATACTTCCCTTGTTCTGAAATTTTCGTATTACTAGTTTTAGAATTATGTACAAGATTAGCCATTTTATAACATATGTAAATGAGTAATTGGTTGTCTATAGTCTTGCTATTTATTAGCTCTTAAGATTGCTTTTATAAACGACTTTTTCTGTTTCTGTCAAGAATATTGACAGATTCCTTTTTAAATCTTGCCGATAGTTTCGATCCTAATCTGGTATTGTATTTAACGAATATTTCTTGGCTTGGTACGTAGCTAAGTCTTTCTTTACGTTTCTTGTTGTGATCTTCTAGATCTATAAACTGCTTTTGCTTCATTCTGCGTCTTGTCTTGCCTTCTTTTTATTGAAATGTATGTAACAGGCAGATGCAGCTGAGTCAATTTAACACTGTCCGTCTGTCTGCCGTCCGTCTGTCCGTATGTATGAACGCGTCTATATAAGAAGATATAAGGTCTAGGGACTTGCATTTTTTGTAAGGCTCAGCATTGGTCTATAACATATTCTTATCTTATCGCTGAGTGTATTTAAGTATTTAATATTCTTATCCTATCGCTGAGTTTGTAAGGCTCAGCGCTCGTCATAATTCATCAAGGGGTCATAATTCATCAGTATATATTTAGGGTCCACACATTGGGCACTTATCTATTCCTATCGCACTACCTACTAGCCGTTTAGTGCGTATGAGGCATGTATACGATCTTCGTATATTTTTATGTTCATGCATGTTCATGAACACATGTATTTTTTAGAATTTCCATTTTTGTTGTAATTCACCACCCGCCCCTATATTTATCCACCCACCCCAAATTTTATAAAAGACGTATTTAAAATACAAGAGACAAAAATCACGATCTGAGTTTCATGAAGATAGTCCATCGACACGAAAAGTTATTAAACAATTAAGTCCACACTGCAGCTCACGCATGTTTATGCGTGCGTGACTATGTGTGTCGTGTGTTTGTGTTTCTTGTGTACGCAGAGAGACGCGAATAAGTGTTGAAATATCAGTTCCTCGAAGGGTTCAGGA